>CAAKHC010020163.1:0-20372 GCA_901007825.1 Macroramphosus scolopax
AGTGAGATGAAAATGAAAATAGAGAGATGATGTAGAGAGAAGAGATAAAAGAAGGAGGGGAGGCGGAGTGATATAGAGAGAGGGTTGATAACAAACAAAAAAGAGGACGGGCTCAGACATGGAGACGGACAGTTTAAAAGACGTGGAAATTAGACTGTAAAACCAGGTAATAGTGCGGGAGAGTATAAAAGTGTTCTCCTCGTCTGAATACATGCATCATCATCATCATCATCATCATCATATACGCTGAGCTGCAGAGTGGAGGGTGCTGCATGGAGTATTGATTTCAAAAGGCCGTAAAAAACAAACAGGAACTGCTCAGACGTGATGCACGGATAAACATTCTCTTTACAGTGATGGTCATTACACCGGAGCATGATGCAGATACTGAACACGACACTAAATCCAATCTGAACGCCACGTTTTTCCAAAGTGAGCACACAATGTTCCAAACAATCGTCATCGAGAGCAATACACACAGGCTTCAGTGGGCTGTACAGGTACACAGTTATTGTGCAAGCATCAACACATGACAAACCGATTTTACATGATCTTTCTGAGGGCAATAGTCTCCCAGTATTCACTGGCCTGAAGAGTGAGATACGGAGAAGGTGATGCAGAGGAGGCCATAAATCAAAGATCGGTAGTGAACTAATCTTTGATTGGGACCAGACTGGAGAAAGAGCTAGTAAACATAGTTTTAACTAGGGGGGACTTTTCTATAACGAGGCGGCGTTTAGGAAGGCTTCTCTCTCTACTGCACAGAAATGCTGTTTTTAAGAAGAAAACTGTGAACTTCAAAGTATGTTTTTATAATAGAGGCTTATGACACATGCTTGAAATAAAGAATGCTATTCATTTATGGTTAAAGCCCAATTACGGCTGTGTCTGAAAGGATTCTTACTTTATGTTGCACATTAACTATCCATCTTAGTTCGGCTGTCTGAACTCTGAGCACGATATACAGGCCTGGAGAAATCCCACAATAAGTATTCATGGTATTTATACTGCTTGCAAAATGACTGCCTTTCAGAACTATGACTGAAGATTCCAAAGTGTCCAAAACCCTAAATTGTCTGCTCACTATAGAATTAATCACTGGCTTTTCTATAGGGAGAATTCACTGTGTGAATAAGGGAGTGATTTCGCACACACAGAATATAACTTTAGCTGAATTATGGCCACTGTGATGGCACAACTCACAGCAGGCAATTATAGGATAATAGCAGATATTTTTTCCCCCCCAAAGATTCCCCTTGAGTCAATTGCTTGACAGACATGAACAACAGGCGATCCGACTCAGAGAGAACCGGGAGCACGAGCAGGAAACAAATGACAAGCCCGGTGAAGTACGGCGTGTTTAACTCCTGTTTTGCTGCAAAATTACCATTTAAAATGTGAATGTGTGCCTCGGAGATTCTGTAATATAAGCTTATATTAGAGACTTAAGCTGAAGAAGCACAGACTTCGAGTATATGAAGAATTTGTCGTGAGTAGAGCTCAAGTCTAAACTGATCACTTTCAGAGGGTAAACTGAGTAAATATGTACAAACAACACATTGATCAATGGAATTCACTCGTGATATTTGTGAGAAATTGTATCTGTAGTCCACCAGAATGCAGCAGCACAAGCACGGACCTCTCCACACCAGCATACTGGAGAGCAGCGCAGCTTAGTGCAGCTGTTACACACTCTAAGCCTTTGTGGGTTTATAAATAGATAAATGACCATGGTTAGAGCAGCAGCAGTGAGAAGAATAATGGCATTTCAAAATGCCATATATAATTTTTCTGCAATTTTCCACCACCAACTGTAACGTGCAGCCTTCGGGAAATAGCGGGTTCCTCGGCTCTTGTACTGCAACAAAAATAACAGATCACAAAGTTATCGAGACGCACGTCTTTCATGTGGTGAACACAATGTCAGCTCGTTTGAAAAACGAGAAAAACCTCCGTCCAGATTTTTTAAAGCTAATGTGTAAGGATGAGGATAAATCAGGGCTGTTATTATAACGATGATATGATTCTGGAGTAAATGCCGGAGTGGATTCTGAACACGAAGTAAAAAAAGCCTTCGTTGTTTCCGTAATAAGGGTAAGGAATCATGTGAGCTTACAGTTTGGATTGAAGTGGTTATCCAGCTACTACTTTCACTTGAGACTTTAAATTGCACCTGTATGTATGATGTGCAATTATGTCAAGAGTACATAATGTTTGCAGACACGAGGAGAATTTAAACAAAGCTGTTTGATATCTCGATGGTTATTCCTTCTCTCAACTCACATATCATACATGTGATAATCATCTTTAAACACAAGTACTATATATATATATATATATATATATATATATATATATATATATATATATATATATATATATATATATATATATATATATATATATTTTCATAGTGTATTAAACTATGAATTATTCTACAATCCCCCATGTGTTAGGGTTTGTATATTCCCATCATTAAGGTCAGGTTTGAAAGGTTCCAATATGTCTTGGAAATATACCACGTGCATCTGGAAACTGTTAGAGCTCCATGTCAGACTGCCCATCTGTAAGCAATGAGCAAGACTGCATGTCAAAGTCACCACACAGATCTCTGAGTAGAACCAGAGAGCAGCACTCGTCAAATAAAAAAATACAGCCCAGCCCAAACAATAATGAACCGGAAGTGCAGATTCATGGTTGTGGTTTCGGACTACATGAAAGGACATCAGCAGGAGTCATAGACCTGATCCATTATAGAATTTGTATCTAGTTCTGGTGCTCTGCCATTACAAATATACAGGATCTTTATGGTGTGTTTTCAGACGTGCAGGCTGCACTACTGAGCCAACAATTTGGATTCAATTTCAACCAATATTACCGTTGCAGATACTTTATATCAAATGCAAAGAAGAAAACAGCCTGTGTGATTTATCCGACGGTGGAAAAGGACAGACGGCTCGGAGGAGCTCCTTCCTATGCAAGCTTTGCCTAACAGCACCGGACCTACTTAATCAGCCTAAATTGCAAAGTCGAGGTCCTTGTATTTGGTAATGTGGTGAAAACAGTGGCAAGTGAGAGCTAATTAGATTAACGGTAGTTTAACGAGCTGTTGGAGGGGCCTCCGCAGATTGGATTTTAATAAATAGTGGCAAAAGCATCTGCTGTGCACTTCCTGGCTCTGCTGGCATTTTAATTGGCCCCAGTGGGTTGCTATAGCTCAGCAATACACATTGCAATTTAGAAGGGAAAAAAAAAAGGCAAAACGCTTATCCTCAGTCCAGGTAGGTCTGGGAAGGGAAATAAAAAATGGTTTGTATGATTGCATGGCCACACAGGCAAGGCTTTATCCACACTGATATACCTTTTATGAGACTTTCACTGCATAAACACACACAATATGTGGCTTATATTTTGAAGGAGGGATCTTAGAATTCAAATAAAATGGATGTGGACACAATCATCTTCTCCAATCGTTTGTTTTCAAGATAAAATGTCTCTGTGATGAGGTCTTTGTAGAAGCAGCAGCACAGAAAGGAAAAACAATTAATCAAACATGAATGAGCGACCATAGTAGGGTTATTTCCATAGCAACAGCCCGAGGGGACAACTTGAACCCTTTAATGTGAGCTGGTGATGTCTCTTTGTAAACATCTGCGCAGCGGGGGGAGAAAGCCAATGAGAGAGCCTGGCAACAGAGGCATCACAGGGCAGCAACCTCTTGGTATCAATCGAAGTTTCCATTATCTGGCGCTGAAAGGACTTGGAATTATTGTATTAGGTAACATTTTCAGTTGATAAGCGCCTTTGTGCCGCTGGTGTTAAGTGAGGCAGGTTTTAGCGAGGGTGATAAAAACAATGGGCAAATATTAGAGAAGAGTGGCGTGTCAAGAAGCAGAAGTTAATAATTGTGGAGTCGACTCGAAGCCAGCGTCTCTTGAAACGACTCCTCTTACATCAGGCTGGAAAACACATAATCTCCCCTCGTGCTAATGCTTTATGCAACCTGCAACTAGTAGGCTCTCTCGGCCTCCAGCTGTGGCCAACAGCAGGCAGTGCACAAGCACACAAACAGCACAAACAGCTATTCAGCAGCACAGGAAGCTGGGCGTCATCCTCCAATCTGGCCTTAACCTCCAGAAATCACTACGTCAAATATTAAAAGATCGTCACTCTTTCACCACGGACATACAGTATATCAAAAGTAAAAAGATTTATATCAAAAAGAATTGAGAGAAACTGGTCCATGCTTTCATTTTGAACGGACTAGATCACTCCAACGTTCTCTCCACTGGATTATTAATACACTCAATCAGATACACTTCAACTCAGACTGAATTCAGCTGCCACAGTTCCTAACATGAAACATCATCATCATATTACTCCGATAAATCAGTTTTTTAACGTTCTAAACGGTTCCGCTACCCCGAATACGTCAGACCTGCTCACTGATAACAACCCCATCAGGCCTATCGGGTCTTCAGAGGTTGCATTTCTGGAGTAACATCAGGAGATGGTGATGGGGCATTTAGTTACGACGTCCGAACCTCTGGAATGATCTGATGAGCTACGAGTTATAGAAATGATATCTACATTTAGAGAAAAACTCAGAACATTCCTGTTTTCTCAGGTATACAAATCATAGTATGAAAAATGGACACCATAAGAGATCACTAAAAGTGAAGCCAAAGGATTTTCACCTCCCCCTGGTGGCTGGTTGCAGTATATCTCATATATCCTCCCCCTCCATGTTAGCGGATGGGTAGATATAATACACAATCTATGGTAAAAATATATCTATGTATATCTATGTAGACACCCCCCCCCCCCTTCAGTTTAAATGGATTTTTTTTTTCTCATCACATGGTAAAGTTATTTTGTATGCTATTATGGTCTATATAGTCTGACAACTTCTGTTATCATTTATCAAATTACAGGTAAAATGGGTGAGAGGGGGACGGTTGGTGGCTGTATAGGTGTGAGGCTAATTGTCATTTTGCAAATCCAGATAAGGGGAAGGTGACATGTCACAACACATTTTGCTGCTTTTGTCCACTGATTTGTCCACTTCACATGTTACAACGGGGATTTTAGAGTTACAAGAGTAATGCTTGAGTTGAAGAGAACCACAGCCTGGTACACAAAGCCCAGAGTGTAACCTGGCTGCAGTTTAAAAGTGACAAGAGCAGTATAAGTACACACTAGCGGAATAGTAATTCAACTACAGTGCGCTCTGCATTTAAACGAGAAAAAGAACAGCAAACAATTCAAGAATCGGACCATTTCAGAGACAATAAAGTCAGGAAACAGATTTAAATACCGTAATATATCTAAACACTGTGCAAGGATTCTGTATGAATGAGCAGTTGTTGTGCTTCCTCAGTGCTGAGCAATGTTAACAGTGACTGGGCAGTATGTGGAGCCTGGCAGCGTCACCGCTGGCAGGAGCAGGTACCCGTAGCCTCCTTGCAGACACTCGCATCCCAAACCTCAGTGGTTCTCAGGGCAAGAGTAATGGCCTCTGTGTGCTGGGCTGCGCTATGCTATTGTAGAATCACAGAGCGGTTAATTGAAACAAATGACTCTAATAATGGGACATTATCCCCACAGGCTGACTTGGTGGTGGGCCTAATTAGCGTTGCGTTGGTGGCGAGGAGGACGAGTCACCACTCTGATCCCTCAAAGGAGGCAGCCGAGGCCCCATTTTAAGGGGGCAGTGAGGGATTCTTCCACTTACGGCGGGTAAGGGTGCTGAGCTTGCTCGAAAGCAGCGTGGTGAATGTAAACATGTTTAGTCACCCTCGGGTTCCTCCCCTGAGGAGGAGTCCTGCTCTGCTCAGTGCTGGGCTGCGGCTGTATTATGCTATAAGGATTACTTTTATCGCAACGATGATAACAGGCTACTAAAGCAATAGTTAACAGATGTCTTGATGAATCTGTAGATTTTTTTTTTCGTTAATCAATAAGACCCTTTAAAGACTACATAGACAAAGAAACAAAGATAATGTTATATTGTATAAATATTATAGTCAAGTCATGCATTGTCCTGTTCCTGTAACACTTGTGTGACTCATGTTTCCTTTACTGCATTACAATAATGTGTTTGCATATTGTCGAAGGTCGTTTTGTTTAGCAGAAGAAGACGACAAAGTACTTCCTCTTTTCTAATCGTGTCACCAGTGTGTTTGCTGTCTGACCAGCTTGCAGGTGAGTGCTCAGCTGCTGCGAACGCTCACTGAAAGTCAGCCCGAACATTCACTCTCCGGCCTTTGTTCTTGTACACGTGAAATAATTTCTCGCAGTTTCATTTGTTGGTAGGACGTAGATCCGCTTTATGAGGGTAAATAATCTAGAGGCTGTATACTATATCAAATTATGGATGATGTACTTCCTGTTGATGTGACGTCGGCCCTGGTTGATATAATGTAATGCCAAAGTTAAATGTTTTTAAAACATGTCAGAAAAAGTGGCAAATTATCTATTTGCATGAGATTAAAATATGCATTTTTTTTTGTTTAATAGACTATTGATCGACTGATTGATCAAGGTATCATTTCGACAGTACTTCACTGCTTGTCGACTTGGTTTCCTCCTGCATTTCATCACGTTCTCTGGAGCGTCAGCGGCCTGTAACTAATGTGCCACGTAACATCAGATATTGTTTTTCCAGATGTATTTTGATAACCACCGAAATCTGTTTTTGCCAAATTGTTTACCCTTGCAAGTTATGATCCCGGAAAGTCAGCTGTAATGCAGTGTTCAAATCTCTGTGACCAAGCTGTTTTAAATATTCATTAGTCGTAACAGTCGCCTACGGTTATTTGAATTAGTGCCATGAATATTCATGAAGTGCAATGAATGTGCATTTGTTTTTAATGCTCAATCCGTTAATACTCCTCTTCATGACTTCACTCCCAACCCTGCATAATAAGCGGCACAAAACAAAGCTTTACTTTTTTAAAGCACCATTCTCTTTGGAAGCCTATATGTTTCCGTTTAAATGAAACAGGAGTGCCCTGCCAATTATCTCGCTGTCATTTTTCTTGACAACTACAAGACACATTGTTCGCCCCTGTTGTGGAGTGTCGCACTGAAGGCCATCTGTCTTTTTTTTTTTTTTTTGCGAAATGAAAAGCCACAACAGAAAACATTCCTACTGTTAAAAAAGTGATTTATCTGAGAATGTCACCGAGATGTCATATCTATCCCAGTGAAAGGCAGCAGAGCAAGCAGGTCATATGAGATATGTCTACAGCTTGTGAAAAAAAAAAAAAGGACCGCTGTTTCAATAAACACAAGTAGTCTAAGTGCACGGAGCGTGTGAAGGGAAACTGGATGTTTCTGCAGCATCTTTACTATCATTAGATAAGGAGCAAATGTTGTTCCAATCATTAATGGAGTGCATCTCAAGGGTTTGGTTGGGGAATTAATGTCTGCTTGTACGCTAGAAATTGTACTTTAGACACTCTTTCTAATCGCCCCCCTGCTTCCTGTACAAATCTGGAATATCATTCCTCCAAGATGTTTCACAGCGACGATCACTGTACAGTGTTCACAGGCTATACTCCCTTAAATTGCTCAATTGGGCGTCTATTTGTATGTAAGGGATGTCAGTATAGTTTTTATGTCACTGTTTTACTAATATTTTTTCCCATCGTTGTCTATGTCCTAAATGCCAAGTGATGCAGAATGCATTTTCTGTCAGAGATTAAATGAAGTCAAATGAAGTCAAGCTCACGTAACTTTGTAGCAGCGACTGACTCTGACAAAGACTGATCCTGAAAGTAAAGACACACTAACTCAACCATTTTATCTGTGCTATAGTTAATGCATATACATTAAAAAATGGTGCATTGTATTTGTAATAAATGCCGTGTGAGGCTAGTATTTTTCTGGTAAGTTAATCTCCCTGAATCCACCTGCAGCGAACCGTTTTCCCCAAACGGCTCGGACAATTTGACCTCTATACCCAAACTATCTTCTTTTCCCAGGCTCTGAATGAATGCTAATGGTAATCAATGTGCTGGTGGTGCAGGCAAACATGCTAGCAAAAGTGTCTGTCAGCCTGCTGTCGATCTGTTCAAGAAAAATCTACTATTGCTGCCTTAAAATAACATAATGTAGCTGAGAAACAGCGACCTCTGCTGGCAGAAGTGTTCAGTTGGTATACGGGCAGGGCGAGTACCGCACTACTTGTAACACTATCTGAAGGGAGAAAACAGGAACGGAAACATGTACAAAAATAAGATAAAAAGACTTTTGGTCCTATTATGACATCTTGGTGCTTTTTGTGGTGGATCTCATTACTGTAACTGTCAGACCAGTCATGTCAGGGAGCTCGCTGTCCGTCCATCTGAACTCACAGCAGTTGTGTTAAAAGGCTGTTGCTAACGACTGGGGCTACACTTACTGAGGAGTGTCAGGTAAGGATCTTGCTCCTATTTCTTGTCTTTATAGCCTCCTCTTTGGCTTTTACTGTGCTGCCATGACGTCCGTACTGAGAATCCAGAGATAGTTCCTGGTGCGGTAAAGCAACACTCAAGCCCCCCCCACCCGGTCACTCCAAGTTACATAGTGTAACAACGGACGTCGGGGTCACGAATGCAAGTCAGAATGCGATCAAAAGATTGTAAAGGTAAAGTTGTTGCATAATGTAAAACAATGCAGCAGCTGAAAAAGACTATATACACGATATAATATATGGACTTGTAACCAAGCACAGCAGAACATTAGAAATGGGGTGTTACTCAGATGTCTTGCCAAAAATATGAATGTAGCAAATAACTCAACCAGGAGTCGTGTGAGTAACTGACATAAACTCGTAAAACTGGCAGCTGCGTTTTGGGCAGTCAGGGCTTTTCCCTCCATAACTAGCCTCATTACACCAGTAATGAGACAGGGGGTTGGTGCTCTGTTTCAATATTTAAACGCTCTGGTGCCCCTTAAGGCACTATTTCGGGGCTGTTCTGCAAGCCTCACGACCCCTCATTACCATCTGCTGGCGAGTGTCCCTCCTTCTTGATTTTTTTTTCAAAGGGATAGATCTTGCTGGCATCTCCCCCCCGCTGTAGCCTCAGCCAGACCTGAGTGATCAGGGGGCTTGTTGAACATGAGACCCCTGAGTGCCACCTCTTCCCGGGCTGGCAGAAATACTGACAGCTAAGGGTGAGACAGCATGTTACATTTCACAGTACCCAGTCATCTAAGACACGGCTCTTTCTGCCTCGATTCAAAGATGCTAACCGAGCAGGTCGGCTGTGTGGGGAGGAGCCAAAGGACATAAGAGCATTTCTCATGTCTTTTATAATACTAATATTGATCCCTGTGCTTTGGCAGTGCTTGTACATGCTGCAATGTGAAGTAGAAATATGGTTAAATGCATTATGAACATACATGCACACTGCAGCAGAGGAGATCCACCTGCACACCTAAACAAACTGACGGATCGTCCTGCAAAAATAACAAAGGCTCGTTGTATATCAAATGCAAAAAGCTGTAATATGTCTACTGCATGCAGAGTCATAATTAGATGTAACAAGGAAGGTTAGCAGAAAAAAAATCAGGGCTTCATGTAGTTCTGCAAAAATCTTAAGCTTATTGCAGTCGACTGTAAATGCAGAGAAATGAAAAGCCAACATTTTCTGCCTATGCAGCATGATGATGGTCAATCCACTGCTCTCAATCCTGTAATGATTTAACTCTGTTTGCTGTAGGATCGATGTGCGCTGGAAAAGAGAATCCCAAAGCAGGGAGAAGTTTACAGAGCTTTAGCCTTAGGCTAAATGTTGTACAAAAACCAGCAACAACATCCCTGGAGATGAAGCGTATCTGTTGCTGCAGCTGAGCTTGTACTTGTAGGAGGTTTATATGTGCACTGAAGGATAGCTTTCATTGTGGAGAAGTGTATCCTCAAGGTAACATTGTCGACTTTTTATTTGCTTCTTCAGCGATGGTGAGAGAAGACTGGTGAACGATTAGCGCTTTCGGTTGTCAATACAGCACAACAAAGGTAAAGACCTCATTTCCGACCCGTTACACAGAGACCGAGAGTCTGTTTCCATCCGCCCGTTGTTATTCTTTAAACATTCAGCAGACATAAATTCAATCTTGCTTATTATACCTTTATCAGTATGAAATTAAGGTTGATTGACTTTGTGGGGGAAACATCAAATGAAACATCCCTAATGGAAAATAAAATGAAAATAACGTCGCCTTCAATTGCTATAAAATATTTCTCAATATACAGCCTACTTTCCTATTCCTCAGCCTCAGAAATAAGCTCCTCTTGTCCCTGGAGATAATAAATGAATTGAATCCCCCCCCATCCCCCCTCCTTCTTCCTTATCGGTCATCTATTTTTCCAGAGTAAGCTATTACTTGTGGGGGTTGCTAGGCAACAAGAAATATTAATAGTGGCTATTATTAGCCAGGCTCTGCAAGAGTAGTACTAAAATGTGAAAGTGGGAAACATGAATGTGTTACATAAATCTCAGGACCTTTCACAGTGTGTGCAAGTCTCTGTTTGTGCAGTGATTTATTGCAACGGCGGTTCATTTATGAGAAAAGTGGGTGTGAAATAAGAAAATGGAACATTACCCCGAAGGGCTATTTGAAAATAAATAATTGCAAAGGTGAAATAAAAGCTGTTTAAAAAGCCAGACACTCCCTCTCCGTTTCCTTCTAAGATATTATTGGCTGCTTTGTTACATACACTCATACTTGAACATGACATACCTTATACACCTTATACATTATGCTGAATGCAAGAATTCTGAGAGCAGTCTTGAGTCCGAGAACAACTTATCCAAATTACCGTTTAGGTTTAGTCAAGCCTGCCGCCAACAGTAAAAGCAGATCAGCTGTAAATGTTCCATCAACAGCATCTTTTTTTCATGCACCAAGCACATTCAGCACAGCCGCCATTTGATTGTGACCTAATCCCGAAGACTTCCTTTTAACAGAGGCCTTAGCTACCACCAACGGGAAAAAAAAAGGAGCCTGCAACTTATGCAGTTTGATTCTGAAAATCACATAAGACCTGATTAACGGAGGATAAATGCCACGGATGCTCACATTAAAGCATAAATATTCATGATGGGGGGTAGAGAGGAAAAAAAAGTAATATTTATGTCAGATGAAAGTATATGACGTTGAATAATTAACCACTCAGGCCATCTATAATTCATCTGGTTCGATTCCATGATTAAAGCATTTGAATGTGTTCGGCACGGGTGTTTACATGTACAGTCTGATGCATGTTTAACACAAGAAAAGTCCTTTTACTGGAGGGGGGAGGGGGGGGTCTTCAGCATCCTTTTGAAAAGAAAAAGTAGCTGACAAGGGATATCCCCCCTCCTCGTCAAGATAGCAAACCCACCCCCCCAATCGCTTCTCTTTTCTGCTTCGCTATAACGAGTGAAAATGTGCAACGGCGAGTTTCTTGCTCTCTTTCTTGGTGCACTTTGAGGCAATGAAATCTTTTGAGTTGTGCAGCTGAAAAGATATTAAAGGAGCTCTGCTGCAAAGGTATGCGCCGCTGCAGCTGTCTGTGTCTTTATACGTTTCATATATAGGCTCAGACCACAATGTGTCAGCTTCCCTGGCCTCCAACCGCACGTATTATCGCCCTAATAGAAGAACACTCTGCTAGTATGAAAAAAATATCGGAGAAGAAGAAGGGCTTCACGTTGTTTTACTGTGTCTTTGTTGGTTATATGAGTTTACGGCGTCGGTGCTGCGTCATAAAATCAAAACTGTTTGGAATGATTTTGAAAGACTGAGATTTTCGTTACATGTGCATTTGAGCCACGATCACAAAGGACCGGAGCTGCAAAAGGGACAGACGAAAACAAATGTTGTACTCACTGAGTGCATAGGCCCAGAGAGGAGGTGGGTGTCCTGCCCCAGCATGTTGGACATCATGAGGGCCGGCAGCTCCGGGTAGGAGTAGGTGTTGAGCAGCCCATTGTGAGGCAGGGAGTGGAAGGGGTACCCTGACTCGTGCTCCATGAGGTGCAGCAGAGAGGGGTCGGCATGGTTGGGGGGTGTGATTGGGGGGATCTCGTAGTCTTCATCCCCTGCTCCTCCTCCACCACTGCCACCTCTGCCCTGACTGGAGTAGCTCTGCAAGTGCGGGAAAAAAAAGAACAGTCAGAAAAAAACGTGACTGTGACAGAAATACATTTCGGGACGATAAAACAGTCAAACTGATCTCAGCAATCTAATGTAGTCATGTCTTGCTACATGTCAAGGGTTGCAAGTGGCTAATCTGTATTCACTTTTATTTAAAAAACATAGAAAATGCAATGTACTGGAGATAGGTAGAGACGCGCGTTCACATCTATGGATAATTTAGAGTTTATAACCAAACATCACTTATTTCCATATCTTTGGCACGTAGGACTGAACTGGAGCACGTACAGAACATCCACATGAATACAATGAAAACATAAAACCCGATGAACCAGCGTCTCCAAACGGAGCGGCATATAGTTATAAATAATATAACAGGCTGTTTTTAACACTTGTATTTCTAAGAACAACATGTCCATCAGACGGTTTCACTGCTTTACAACATCTTCATGACAGACTGAACAAACTCAAAGGAGGTTCCAAAGTAATTAAAATGAGTCGTAATTGGCGTTTAAATGCACCTGTTGATTTTAGTTGCTCGGATTTAGACTTTAATTCGGCGTCTGCGAGACTTGTTTTGCTGAAAATAAGGACGATTAGAAATGCAAATTGTTGCGAACACAAAAGTGTAAAGAATTCATTCAACACAAAGGTACAGCAAATTAATTAGACGACAACAACAGCTGCTGCAGACGTCCTGACAGCTTTAAAGCAAAGAACTGTCAATTTGCATGCCTTTTAAAACACAATTCATCAAACTCATTATATGGAAAAGCACCGTTGACACTCACTCAGTGGCTATTTTATAATCTCATAATTATAATGTCAATCAAATCTTCAGAAATAGAAAACAACGGACGCAGCCAGCCTCACATCCCTCATTATGAAACGGGCCTAAATGACCCCCACCAGGTAAAACAGCACAGATTTAGCGGTAATAATAAGCTGATACATGACCAGGGCCAACGGTTGCCTTTTGCACGGCCTATCTTGACATAATATTGCGAAGTGAAATATGGTTTTGTGCTCTCAAAAGCATACTGAGGGTATTCACCAGGGAACGAAAAGCAATTTTGTCAGAGGCAATCTGATGCCAATTCCCCTTTATAATGACTGAAGAAAATTAATCATCACAAATAATATTCCAGTGTCAGCCATTCAAGAGCTTTTTAATAGAATTTTTATTATTCATGTCTCGTGGTACACATCAACTAGTCCGTTCTCCAACATTTCAGAAATCAATTCAATATCTTCCTCGTGTAGCCTGTCATCTCGCCTGCCAGGGCGGCAATTCATCTTTCAAACAAATACTTTTAGCAAACAAATGGCAAGAAACGTCGGGAAACGGTTTCAGTTGTTCCCACTAGCAGAGCTGCCGCTTGAAGACAGGATGGAAGTCTCATAATGTGCACTATTATTAGACAGAAAGTAATAATAATAAAAGGGAATATGTTTGCAATCAGTGGGAGATGTGCTATTTCTCTTCCCTCCTCTATTTACTTGACGCTTGCTTAGAAATATCATCATTGACAATCCCTTTTCCCATGATAAAGGTTTTGCAAATATCTGTCTCTTCATTGTCAAACATTTGTTACTCTTGTCATTTGTTATCATTGTTAGCGAGCGTATCGGGTTTAATTCAATACAAATACAAACAGATCTCACTGTTTTGTGCATCCTCTGCGGGTTGCATAATGACATCTGCAGAAGTATTCATACAGTAAAATGAGGCTGGGGAGATCGTCTGCTAACTGCGGAGCGGTTGCTGTGTCTCTGATCTTTTTGCACGCTGAAAGTGAACACAGGACACTATTGTCGAAGGACCAGAGTAGCACGTAAGTGGCCATACCGTCCCTTTACTGCAAAGATTACTTAACATGATTATTTTGTTAGTTGACAGAAGTAGGTTTTCATTTTGAGATGTTTTCAAGCAAAAACTGCCCCGAACCCTCCAGTTCCAGCTCCTCAGATGCTGGTTGTCTTGTCATGTATGAATAACAACTGATATCTTCGTGCTTTGGGTCAGTTGGTCAGTCAAAACATTGTGACACATTGTGAACCTCATGTGACTGTAAAGGACATGCTTTACTTTTATCTTGACGTGGACTGCAACAATCCGACTATCGACTTATTTCAAGTCAATAAAAGTTCACTATAGAATATTCCATATTTCTGTGTGCATGCTACAGAGCGTAGTCCGACCGATGACTGACGACCCCAAGTCAGGAGTTTCCCCTCAGAATTGGACCTGAAACGTTGTAAAACTGCACTTCCACTTGTTACTTTTACGACCATACACTCAAACAGTCTTTTAAACCAGTGCAGCCCTGTATTATATTGACTACAACACACTTCAATGATGCGATAGAATCCTAAATACTCATTATTCATTCCATTATTGCTTTCTCCGAATATGACTTCTTTCAGAGTATTGTCTTAACCGGTTGTTATGCCCTTGGCACCCCCACCGGCCTTGGAGTCTTTCAGGTTTGAATGGGCTTAATTGGCAAAACCTGAGACGGTGTGCCTGCATGGAAGCATGCAGGGCCGGTCGCCTCTCCTGCTGCTGCAGCTCAGCCCTCCTTGCAGAGTTGATTCAGTGCTTTCTTCACCTAGATTTTTAACGAGGCATGTCTTTATTAAAAATAAAAACCTTATTTGTGTGAACTCCAATGTCAGTCTCCACTTAATGTTGCAGCAGAGAAACCGGGTTGTTAAAAAAAGGATTTCAGTCTAATGACAACAGGAAATAGTCAGCTGATGTTGGAAAACTTCGCCCATGCACAGGATAAAACTGAAGGATTTTCTTCTCCTGATATGGTTTGTTTAGGTTCTGGGGGAAAAATGTAAACATGAGTTTATTTAAGGCTGGGTTAGAGTCCTCCTTCTAGTTAGGTCAGTCCTGATAAGGATTCCTTTATTGAGGTAAAACTCTTAAAATGCGTACATGCAAAAGCGTGATTCGACTTACAAGCAGCCTTTTCTGATAACAGTAATAACTAACCTGCAGTTGCTTTAAAAGGGTTCTCAGTTTATTACAGACTCTCAGTCTGCAGTTAATTAACAGTAAGCAGATAAATTGATCTTATTTGCATTTGTTTAAGCTGGAATCATCAAAAAAAAAACGTACACGCAGCACTCGTGAAAACAACCGTAGTTTCTCCCTCTGTGTTCAGATAATGTGCCAGATGTTTATGTTCAATAGTGAAATAATGTTAACAATATTGTTGAGGCGTCTCTACGGGCTTCATGTAGGGATGTGAACAATTCACCACTGATCCAATGATACAGTAGAATATCTTGTGCACTTTGGGCTCTTCTTTCTCCCCGAGATGAAACATAACTGTTGTCATACGCATGTTCCGAGATTTAAATGCTGTCAAAGGCGATTTTACGGCTGCGCCTCCCATCGCCTTTGTGAATCTTTTTTTTTCCTTCTTCTTCTTTACAGCTTCTTATGATGCCCTTGAAGATAAGATGATGGGACAAGGACAGCACAAGTCTAATATTTTCAAACATAGATAAATAATTCATAAATATACTGTCTTGCAGGACGTGTCGGATAAAAGGAAGAGGGGTCAGAACGAAACACCAAATGTTGATTCAGCCTTCTTTAACCTTCACTCCCCCCCCCCTGACTGACACACACACACACACACACACACACACACACACACACACACACACACACACACACACACACACACACACACACACACACACACACACACACACACACACACACACACACACACACACTCTCTCTCTCCCTCTAGAGGTGAAATTTAAACAAATCTGTCATTTTCCGGGACAAGGACATTACTTTAGACTTTCAAAGAGCCGACATATCAATTATTTCACCGTTTTCTTCCCGAAACTTAAAAACGACATCAAGCATCATTTGCACATCCGTTGTGATTCGTCATCGTATCGCTCACCATCTTTAACATTGACACTTTACCATTACAGTTTATAGATGAGAGAGGGAGTGCTGGAGGCATATTGACTATCATCATACATAAAGCGGGTCCTGGTTCTTTGTAGGAGCAGACGGATGATCGACTCCCTGAGAACAGTGTTGAGTTGTCGTCTGTCAGAAGGGCTGGCAGCTTTATGGAAGATTGAGACGGACAAAACCTGAATGACCTTCATTGTTCACTGCACAATTGTATTGGGACTTAACAATACAAAGACAACATGGAAGGAACATGTGACTCTTAACTGTTCTGTTATTGGACCAAACAGCAGCAGCATTCTGCAGCAGATTCTTTTAAAATTACATTTTACATTGGCCATAGAAAAGTTACTTTTGATTAGAGGAATTGTTAATATTGTAAAATCTATGTTTCTTTATTTCACTAGACTAATGTTCTTGTAGGTCTATATGCTTAAAGGTGCTATATGTGAGATTAAAAATGAGCTAATGCTTCATAATTCACATTTAAAACCAATATGGGGCAGAATATAACCAGACAGTTGGGGTGTTGAACCGAACACTCACTAATGGTCACAAGCTTTGAGGATTCCCTGACGATTGAGATTGTGGATACAAAGTGAAAAACTGATCTTCCTCTGCAGGTTTACTGGGCTTAGATTTACAGTGAGGATGAGGAGCACCGATGTCCTGAGGGACTTCATCCCGCCTCTGGACATACAAAGTGGTTACAGGACAGGGTTGATCGGCCTAAGCTAGTTCTCAGTGTTACATATACTCCCTTTAATGTGGTGATAGCAACTGGAAATTCTGCTTTGTTGGTTTAACTGGTGACGTCCCTTTTGGGTGTGGCTACATATGCAATAGAGCACACGTCTGCCCGCACCTGAGCACATACTGCGCTGACGTTTGGTATAAAACAGACTTGACTTCCTGAGCACTAACAGGAAGAGACTGGCAGCAATTCGGCGATCAGAGACGAAGGAATGCAATTCTGCGACTTGCAGCGACGACAGTCGAAATAACCGCTGGCGATGAAAATCGGGGGGTACAGAGTTTAACTAAGATCAACTTTGAGCGACACGATTGAGACAAAGGATATCGTTGATGGACAAATGAGAAATATGTAAAATATATCTGAAGGTTACCGAGGCAACCCCAGCCTGGAATGTCAATGAGTGACCATCTGTCAATGACAAAGCGAGTGCAGCTTCCTGAGACCAGCTTTAACTGATTCTGGCCGAAGCAGCAGGTCATCATTTTATAGGATGATGGCGTAAACTATTACTTATACACTCAGGCAGCAGTTACAAAGTTACCAATCATTTTTGGTAGTTCAATTTTATTCTACATACTTTAAATTCTAACCACAAAGTTGATTCAATAAATAAATTTCAACGCCTTTATGGGGTTCAATTACATTTGATCTAATTCAAAATCCAGAGTCAGATCCACTGACCGAATTCAAATCCTTCCAAATCCCTTACCGAGTTTTATTATTACTAAAGAGTAAAACACCTTCAGCCAACAGATGTCTAATCACCTTTTGTTGGCAGAAACAATCCAGTTGTTTGGTGGCTGCCAAATTAATGTTCACCGAGACGAGCAACATAATATATAAAAATCAGATTTGATTCATCTGATGCAATCAAACAAAAGCCGTCTGTTGTTTAATTGTCCTCATACATCGTGAGAGCAGCACATGCATGTTCATGAGATTGGAGCACACGCTACCTCGACATGTAAAATATTAGGCTATGCAAATGAAAATATTTGTTGCTCCGAACCAATCAAGCTATTCTAAGTGCTTCAGTCGTCTTATGTGGAAACAAATGAATCAGCCGAGCTAAAAGTTTCCTTGACACAAACGACTGGGAAGATGAGATGAAGTCGTTAGATTGGTGATGGAGTCATTTGGGGCCTCTGAGGTGTTTAGTGGAAGACAGCTCATCTGGGAACCGCGACGTGTTCGTCAAAGGGAGGAGAATAAAAATGTTGCAGAGCCCACCAGAGAGCTTGTTACGGCTGATGGGGGGCAAATTGCCCAAAGACAAGAGTTGTGTGTCTTTGATGGGTTATTATAGCTTCATTGAGTGGCACACCCGGTGTGGTTACTGTAGTACGGCGCTCTGACAAGGTGCTGGGAAGAACTAATCAGGAACAAAACATGCGTCATAAAAGCGAATAACTTTGAATGAGTATACGGTGTCCTATAGAAAGTCATCCAGCCATATGCTACTTTCGGAAGGAAAATGACAGAGCAGCATGGTTTTGGCGACAAACAACAGCTGGCCATGCATACATAAAGATCCTCACGTCCAAGACTGCGTATTCCAGACGGACGCATGGCAACGGTAAATCTTTAAAATGGGGGAAAATTTCAAAATTCACCTTCAAAGATCAACCTTGCAGAGCAGAGAAAAGGGCAGAAATCAAACTCATCATCAGGTGCATGTCTGAGGCGGGCTGGACATGTGACCATTACAGCGACGCCCTGCTGGGTCCACTATCTGACCTGGCTTTGAAACGACAGGGAACTCCATTTGGGTGATGTATCAACAGGAGCAGACAGTGTAATACAAAAGAAGAAGAATGAAACAGCCGATGGACCGAGCTGACTGACAGCAAGACAGAACTGGGATAAGTGAAGTGTGCAAGGAGTGAGGGGGAGGGTGTTTCGATAGTAGCGCGGGGTCATAGGTAGCGTCTGTCACTAAAGGACAGGTGGGCTGTGCTGGGCTGCAACCAATGGCAGAGGAGCGAGCTAACCTCTTCCCTGCTCCTCCATGCACCAGTAATTCTCTCAAATGTCACATCAAAATGGATCTCATTTAGGCGGCTAAAAAGGACCTGACTCTCCGTCGCGGATGTGGGTGGATTGTACCTGAACTCTTAAAAAACATGTCCGAAAAAGGGGAAGTATTTTCAAAAGGTGTCATGAAAAAAAAAAACCTTACGCTTTTTGATCAAAGACGAAAGGTGAAAAGGCTTCTTTGTACCGGAACAGAAAGAAAGAGAAAATGCTTTAATATTTGCACCAAAGGCTATTTTGCTTTGACAAGAGGAGGAATATTGTGGTCTCAACCACATTTACTATCCTTATTCATTAGAGAGAAATATATAAATAAATAAAAAATGTTGTATCGTAGTCACTCATCCCCCCCAAGGGAACATGGAAGCCCCAGTAATCACATATGGCACAATAGCTCGCCCGTAATCCCCTTTATTTTTATTTTCATGATGTCACTCTCTTTAAGCCCCTTGCTTTATGAGTCGCAAACGGAGTGGAGATGGGAGGAGAGGAGAGGGAAAAAGCAAGGGAGGGGTGAAAACAAATGATGTGGATCCCTCATTGTTCTTTCTCTATGCCCTCATTCCAGTCAGGGTAATAAGAGAACATTGTGATTTACTGTCAGTGAAGCGCAAGAGTGCATCAGAGAGAATCCACTGCGGCAGGGGCCATTAAAATAGATTTAACTTCCCACAGTATTAGGCCAGATGTCTACACTTCTATTATATTTCAATCAGCCATGACCTTGGTCTCCATATGATGAGGAAGATCACTAGGAGAGAGGGAAAGGGAGAGTGAAAACACACACAGAAAACCAATAGAAATATCAAACTACTTAGTCGCACTAAATCCCTCTGCTCCGCCGTGCAGCGGATACAGAGCGAGATCGGGACCGAAATAGAGACAAGGTTTCTAGTTCTCTTAAAAGAGTGTATGAATCATTGAGTGCACTCTTGCTGACGATAAGTTGCTGTTTTTTGTTTTTTTTTGGGGGGGTGCTGCTTTTGTGCCGGGTACACGTTGGAGGAGAGGTGTGTCGGAAAAAAGAGTGGGACAATTTTTGATGTTCCCCAACGCCTGAGATACCATCAGACACATGGATCTGTATATACACTCGTCCCAGTCCTGTTTCCCCGCTAACATCGTTTCCCTCTGGCGCACTAATATTGTATTCTAAACAAATCCTTCATGTATGTGATTTAACGAAATCTGCCCCGTCAATTTTCCTCCGTCCGTTTCAGCAACACTGAAAGCAGAACAAAGGTCACTGCTTGTCCCATTTCTGAGGCTGATGGTAATTGGACTTATTGGCTGACATGGACTGACCTACATAAAGAACTACCGATCCCTGGTTACAACTCGGACTTACAACCCCTCCAAGCATGGGTGTGGACGTTACGCTGATGTTCCTCTGATGTTCCTCCAACATTTCTTTTCAGATATCGACCCCCCCCCTCCCTCCCCCCCCCCCCACCCCTCCTTCACCTTTGGGTGCCGCAGCAACAGAAGAGTGTCGTG
>CAAKHC010020166.1:9373-32410 GCA_901007825.1 Macroramphosus scolopax
TCAGATGAGGAGGGAGTGGTAAGAGAGAGAGACACAGACAGACAGACAGACAGACAGACAGAAAAAAGAGAGAGAGACAGAGAGCGCTCCATGGGACTGTTGGCAAGGTTTAATATAAACAGAAGCAGATGCCAAACAGGAGGAGGTTTATGGTTTTCGTTGTGTTCACATGTAGTCTGAGGACACAGCCTTTCTCAAAAGGTTCTGCTAATTTAGACTGTAACAGTCTTGACCGACTCCCTCCCAGTTAAGGCACAGGCAATTTCAAGAACAAGGGGAACTGCGCAAATTAATCTATTTCAAGGGGACAAGTGAATCCTTCATTCTAACACCAAATTACGCAATTTTCAAATCTATGTTGACAATTTCTATCGCGCACTGTGTAGGAAAATACCACAGTACTGGTTTTGGTACAAAAGGGACTTTATCTATGCGCGTACTAAATTGCAGGGTGTTTTCTCCTGCGGTGCCTCAGTTAAAATTTTCCACGAAATTAAGGGGGGAAGTGTAGAAAAGTTTAATTCAACTCTTTGAAAAATATACAAAAAGGTTAGCTGAAGGCCTGCAGAATGGACCCTCTATAAACACACAGATTCCCTGTAGAGGAAGCATGCTCTGTTTAGGTAAGGTAAACCTGGGTAACAAAATGATTTAGGAGGACAATATATTTCTTATATGTTGTACACACCCTCTTAATCTTTGTCTCTCTCTTCACAAAGACAGCCAGACTAGGGGCAGGTCAGCTATTTGTGGGGTAGGACATTTCATAACTTGATAAGAAAAAATATGTCATTCCTCAACCTACCTGCAAGGCATTCCCATGACTCTCTGAGCCTTGACACCACAGATTAAAAGGTGTAATATGCCTCCTGTTACACAGGGGTGGGAAGTGAACATTGGACATACACACAAATCAGTTACAATTGTTTAATACAACTTTTTGGTGACGCTGCCTCGTCACATGGTTAAATACTAAGGTGTTGAAAACGAACTATCATTGACGATGTTACCAAACAAATTGTGAAATTAATTTTCCACTTTTCTGTTAGTGGTTTTAAGACATAATTGGGATTAAAGCTCAAACAATAACTGTTTTCACTTAGGCAGTAAACCTACCTACTTCGGTACAGTGAAGTATAATCTCTAAACTCTACATTGACAAAAAGAGTGTTTTGGAGCATTACTATGCTGAATATATTTTGATTGGAAATTGGCGTGATAACAGGGTAATAAATCATCCAGATATCATATCATATTTTTATATTTTTACTTGGCGTTCGCATTGCAGTCTTTCCCACACAGAATGAACTTGTGTTATTTCTAATGGTAATTTACTGTGAAGAAGGGTTTATGTATATACTACCAGCACTACTTACGGTAGTTCAAATATGACGAAGTTAACATTCATTTATCTCCACAGATATCACGCCCTCCCGCTGGAACGTGTTAGACTATCTATGAATAACCGGCTGCTCAATGGAAGCGATTCGTTTCCAGAAAATTGTCTTAGCCAAACTAGATGGTAGCGTTATAACGCTCGTTTATGGCTTCAGCATAGTCCTACTGGGCGGGGTAGTCGCCCTCACTGGAGACTTTGAATGACTTCCAGTCATAACGCCGCTCGGCTGAGATTACCCAGTTGAAACACGCGATTTAGCTCAGCCTAGCTCAAGAAAAGAAGATGCCTTCGGCTCGGTTTCTACTTCAAAGATACTTAGGTTTATATTAGCTGTAGCACGCCAGCAGATAGTCAGCTAAAGGTAGCAATTCATAGACTGACGGATGACAAAAACGTGAAGCTAACAAGCTAAGGAACACATACCAATCACCTCGTGTAGCTCATAATCATCTTTGTTGATGGACCAGGGTTGGGAGCTCAGGTCCTCCGACATGTCTGAGGTATCTGTTGAGGCCGTGCTATCTGTAAAAAAAGTGTTGAATCCAAGGACTGTGCGTAAAAAGAAGTCCAAGTAATCCAAACAGCACCAACAAGGGCGACACTTCCCCTTCTTTGCGGATCCTGCAGCACTCCTGTCATTCCCAAAGTTTGACACTGGCCTCGCAGCCCCGCCTACCGCATTCCTCCTGAGCAAATGTGGACCATCCCGGCGGACATGTTGAGTGTGGGACGTTAGAGTTTTCAATGAAGATTAAAATATTGTTGTCGTTAGATAGCAATTAATTATGTGCTACCGCTGATAGACGGCGCAGAAAATCGAATTATAGTACACCGTCGAAAATATAAGCTTCTAATGCTTTTTCCTTTATGTCAGGACATTAATGTATAAAGTTTTTATATTTCAAACACTACGCTAGACAGCATAACGTGTTTGAGTTAAAATGATAGGTACATTATTCCTAAATAAACGTTAGCACTTTGGATTCCGCCACACTTTGAATGGCGACTGTTTTTAAAAAGCGGGTCACTTTTCCCTAAATAAGGGCTTCCAGGCAATACTTCCCCGTCATGTAGTACACGAAACTGTCTGTTATGGACGTGGATGTATGCTTTGATCTCAATCCTCCCCAAACCATGAACGGATGTGTAACAGAGTATATTAGGGCGTTCACCAGATTGAAGTGGTACCCGAGAAAGTGAAATCAGGGCATAATATACCCGTTAAACACCATGAAAATAGGCGTTTCTGTAGAAATACCCTGTCCTGTGATTGGACAATACCACGTACACTACTCTATGATTGGATGTTAACTGAAACGTCTATAAATTCTACTTTACTGCATTCTGTAGCGACACCAATGGTGGTGTATAGAATAGAATGAGAGACATGCACAATTAGGCGACATTGTGGAGAATAGTGTGCTTTCACGACTGTATTCGAAATGCCCATATACTTTAGGCATGTTTCGTTTATTAATATCATTTTCAGAAAATTTAAGCAGTGGAAAGACTAAATTCATTTTTATTAAACTGTTCTAAAAAGACCATACAAAAATATAAAACCAAACTTTAATACAAGGAAAGTTTCAGCAGTCATTCAAATTGAACATGTGAAAGTATCATAATATCCTCTATGGTTTCAATCTCATCTAGAAGTTGAATCATAAGAGGAAGTGGCCAACACAAAAAAAAATGCTTTTCAGAGCATTAAGCATATTCTGTCCTAAATACCAAGTTACAAAAAAACCAATGCAGCCCAAATACAAAACAGTGGTAAGCACAAAAAGTGGTATTCTTGAAACAACAAGAAGTTTGCTGATATTGTTATACTTGTGCATTTTGAGTTACATAAAAATCATGTACCGGTAATATGATAATACAGCACTGGTCAAAAGATTTCAGAACAACCTCATTTCCCAAGATGTATTAGTCAATTTAAGCAGTTTAAGTTGTGATTATAACCTAAAAGGTGCAATTGAAAGTTGAAACTAATATAAGTGAAAAGGTTTCAGAGTTATAAAAAAGGGATTCGAGGATCAACACGGTTAAAGACATCCAGCCTTTCTGCAGCAAAAAAATATAATTCGATACTTCACAGCAGGAAGTAATTTTTTTCATCAAAATGGCCAGAAAAAGCCATCGGGTCCTCTTGGAAACTGTAAGAAACTGACAGGAAGAGGTGAGGCAGACCAAAAGCCACAACATGATAAAAAGACAAGTTGCTGAACATGATGCACATAGGACAACAGCTTTGAGCAGCTCTGCAAAGGAGTGGCAGCAACAAAGATGTTGATGAAATGGATCAATAAGAGAAATAGGCTTTTCTGAACCATATATTAATGAGAAATTAAACTATATAAAATGTCAATACTAACTGGGAAACATTTAGGTTTTCTAAAATCTGTACATAACACCATATACCCACAGTAACTGATAAGTGTTCAGAAGCTAGCAGGCTCGCATAATCCTTTTTATGAAATATAAGGCACATTTAGACCCAATTAACTGCCTGGTCCATGATTATGGCAGTGAAAGTGCTTTGGCCAGCCGTTTCCAGAACCAGGCCTGTGTGCAAGGCCGGGTGTAGTCACATATGGTGAGGAAGCGCAAGATGCTGGGGAACTGCTTTTTCATTGACTTGTAAACCACTGGGATAAGCCGTTTGCTCCGAGCTCCTTGAATGGGAAAAATTATCAAAGGTTAATTCAACAGTGAGAAACATGTGTGTACAAATATTGTCCGGAACAGGAAAGAAAGAGCATAACCCGATGAAAATGTGGCTTACCGGGACAAAGGCTGAGAGCGAACTTGGTCTGAAAGTCGCAGGCATCGCTGTCAAGGTATTCATCAGAGATCACAACCACCATCCTCTTACACCTGCACATGTAGTCACACATACAGAGTTACTATCTACTGTGGCTGAGAATAGAAATATGTTCTATAGGAAGGTCTTTCTAATGTTTCAAAGTTAGTAGAAAATATGAGGGATAATGCCCCATCTCCCCACTTATACCATGGTGACTTGCCAAATAAAAGCCATTACAAGCATTATCCATGTTCCCTTATACATATAATTTGACAGTATGTGAAGCTCCGGCTTGTTCAGATACCTCAGATGGAAAATTAACAATAAAAACAGAAAAAGAACAGAACAGAAAAAAAAAACAAAAATCAACATAACACACAGGTGGACATGGTTATCCTGTTGATTTCCCACCTCTTCTCAATGAGTTCACTGGTGATTGTCCAAACACAGGAGCCTGGGAGGACATTTCTGTCAAACACACACAGTTTCAGCTTGGCCTTCGTCTCTTCAAGCTCTCGGATCATCTCGTGGACAAACTCAATGTCGCTCTGGCAGTAGCAGATGAAGGCGTCAAACATCTCAGGAGAACCTGGATTCAATTAAAGAAGCACAGAAATAAAACATAAGCAAAACAAGCAGTCCGCAAGATTGTGCAGTGTAGTGGAACAGTGCAGTGGTGCAGATATGAGCAATAAGAGTGTAAGATGACTGACTCAGATTAGAAGACAAGTTGGCGCTTTCCTGTGCAATAAAATACCACAGAAAACACCTAATCAAGAGACAGATAATCATATGCTGGAGTCAAATGTCAGATAGTTTGACTTGAGTGAATGTATGGCTTTCAGAACTGCAAAACAAAGTCACAATAATTCTTCAAATATCAGAGTAACAAGTAAACCAATTTTTGGTAGCGCTTCAATAGAGAAAGATGTCAGGTAGCGTGGAAATATGAATCGCAAAAGTTACTGAAAAGTTACCTGGGAAAATAATATTATATTGTAATTATTCTATTGTATTTTCACTAATTTCAATTGGCAGATGTAAGCTTAATTTAAAAGTCAAATGACAGAGTAACCTAAAATAAGTTCTATAGTTTCTACTGTAACCATGATGACTTGTCACAGTGGGAGGACTACAGATGGAAAGAATAACATTAGTGGTATAAATGGTGTATGCTGATGCTGGTGCTTGTGGCAAGTGAGAACACAAAATGAGTTGAGGCCTTGAGGCCAAATCCTTACACCGAACATGTGTGCCAAATGATGGGACTTTTTCAGTATGTCTGCACGCATACTGTGTTATATTTCCTGGTTATGTGACAGTGCAATCCTTGGACACTATGCAAGCAAAAATGCCCCATAATGCAATGCAGCACTTTTATTAGCTTAACGTTTGGTCTCTACATTGTATGCAGATGGTTACCGTGGTTGCGCATCTCTAAAGGGTACTTAGGGAGTGATGTGATTCTGAGTATTGTGACTTTGGACGCGGCCAACCTCTAAGCCAAGGAGTATACTAGCCTATCTATGGATAAAATTACCACTAGTTACGTCAACAAGGAAAGAGGTAATACATCTGAGGTTAGTCCGATGTTCTTACTGTGGGAAAGTAAGTGTTCTGCCTAGTCAAACACAAGTATTACCTTGAGTTTGTATAAAGTGCCTGCAAAAGAAGAGAGGACTTGAACTTGTGAAGTGCAGGATACTGACCGTCAGGGTCGTCCTCCAGGGTGATGCCAAACCTCTCTGGGGTGCGGGGGACACAGCTATCAACTTCATGAACCTGAAGGGGCGGGTCAGACTTCTTCTTCTTCTTCAGATTCTCCAGATATTTCTTGACATCTTCATCTGAAACATAAAAGCATGTTGATACTAACATAACATATGGCGTGGACTTATCTGGGAGTTCCATATGAACAACAGTCGTAATTTGTTTATTTCGGCTATGGTTGAAGAAAGAAAGAAACAGCAGAAGGAAACAGTGTATCTACACGAAGGTAAGAGGTAAGCCCGGCTTCTCTCCTAGTTTCACAAAGAATATTCCCGCGTCAATTATTAACCGTGTATAACATAATCTACTTTGTTAATGCAGGACGTCAGACGCTTTCTTCATTATCTCCGGGGCCTTCAATCTCATTATTTACTCTTTCCTAACTGAGTTGAGCAATCTTAGGCTAGCAACGTATGTGTCCCTGTTAGTCAGAATCAGAAAAAACTACATTGAACCAAGTGGTTGCTGGTGCTGGCTAGAAGATTGAGAACCCTAATTCTGTGAAAATGTAGGATCATACGTGAATGACTCTGCAAGCTACCGTAGTTTTCCGTAAGGGGTTGCTAGTTCAAGCTTCACCGCTAGATGTCACTATATCCAACGCACCAGATTGTATAGGCACTGTTGAACATGTGAATGACTTCCTGTGGAACACCATGGATGTAAACTTGATCAAACCATTGGTCGACACTGTGTTTTTAAGTGTAGAGCAAAAACAGGATGAACCCCAACGCACCTATCATTGGACGAAGGTCTTCCACAATGTCTTTTCTCTCCACTTCCGTCAGGATCGACAGTAACTTCCCCACTGTCGCATCCGACCCAGCCTGCCAGTCCTCCAGGACACTCAGAGTGGGGTTCTTGGAATCCTCGTAGTTTTTGATCTCCAGGTAAGAGAAGCCCATGACCTCTGCAACAGCCATCCAGTCCGCGGCCACGGTGTGTCTGGGGTTCAGATAAAGTCCCAAGTTTTTCCTCACCGTCATATTCAGTGCGGTGAGAGGGATCGTCTGCCAGTCACTTTCTGGATCGCAGCAAGCCGACATTGTCCGATGTTTGTAAGACCCCCGTCGGAGGTACTTGACTTAAATAAACGTAAACAGACGAATGAGAAATGTGTCTACCTGCCGAGAACAAGGAAGTGATGTTCGTCAGATGGTGACTGCGTCAGAAGTGGGAGGAGAACCACAACACGAAGTGCAAACTACTATATGTTTAACTTCCTCTCTCGGTTCATTCACGTGAACAGAAATTCTCTGAAACGTCTGTGTGCACATGTAAAATAAGAATAAAATCTAAACTTACCTCAGAATGTTTGACCAAAATTAATGACAAGCTACAAAATAATGAAATAAAACTTTATAATCTCATCAGTGACCAGAAAATATATTTTTAAGCAAAAGGCATCAGTGGGCACTGCGAGAGATTGTCTGAGAAAACTGTTGGTTTTTAAATTTCATTTTTTGCTTCTGTATTCAGAATTGCCTGTGAAGTATCTAATTTCCTTCTTCCCTCTGATAATATCGAGAGAGAGAAAAAACACAAAGCAAGATTCAGTCTCTTCACTAAGGAAAACAAGTTATATGCTGCATGACGCAATCAACTCACTGAATGGAATGTTTCCATTTTCGCAATTTTATTTTGTAACAGACAAATAGGCACCCCCCCTTCAAAAACAAGATTCTACCATTTATTTAAACATTATTAGTCTTCAAGAACATGCGCACATGAAAAAAAAAATCACTTCAGAGATCATTAGAACTGATCCACGCTGTCAGAGGAAAACCACAGTGTAGCTTTCTGTGTAGCAGCATAACAGGAAACAAAGCCAGAGGTCCAGCAAAGAGCTTTCATCTGGTGGCATACACAGACAGGAGACAAGCTAACAGGAAAACTTGAATAAATGAGACCTGAGAAACATAATGTATGCAGATGCTTCCTTACAGACCAGAATGGTTTGATGAGGATGATGATGATGGATGAGTAGCACCTGAACACCGATGGGAGACTTTGGACTGATTGCCCAAACCCCCCTCACCTCAAAAACAAATGCGTTCATATCTTTTGTAAAACGTTGCTTCATCCTTCCGGTAGTTTTCGCTGAACTTTTAGAAACTTTGCTGAGGCCCATTGAAGCTGTTCTTGTTGTTATTTTCCTTTTATTTGCCTCCAGTCTGAGTGTGTATTTCTCAAGTTCCATATTCAGGCCAAAATAGGAACATGCATTTCCCAACTATCATCAGACAACTTCCCTCAGTTACAACATCTGAAGAGCTTCCATTCTCAGCGAATCGTCCTCATGTTCCTTTCGAGGTAGATCACAGGTTTTTGCTCCTGGAGAAATAGAAATCGATGCCTCTGTCCCGATGCTGTTTGGGAGTGTGAGACGGGCCTCTTTTTCCTCTTGGTGAAGGCCCTGTACCGCTCTGTAAAAAAAATGCAGACATTAACGTTGATCTGATGAACAAAAGAAGAAAATGTATCCACATTGAGATCAGTGTTATTTGGGATAAATGCAGCAAACAATCATGCTATTCAATTCCCTTTTCTGCGAACACCCACCGGTTTCTTGTTAGCATGTCTGCTCCATTCAGGCGCCATGACGATCGGCGTGGGGTACGTCTCACCAAGGGTCACCTGAGCATGTGACAGCACAGCAGCACTGAGGGTCCAGGGTGTGTGCGCATCGCCTCCCCTGATTTTCCGTAGCTCAGGAACCCACTGACGTATATAGTCGCCCTGGAGCAAACAGAAAGGTCATTGAGCAATAAAAACAAAAACCACATCACAACGTTCTTCCTCATTGTAGAGGGTTCTCAACGCCTTGGCACAGTAACAACTTCGCCCACAAGGTGTGACATTTTAATTGCCCTGTTAAAGGCGAAATAGACCTACAGTTTGCGTCACGAACATACATTATTGTCGTAGTCAAGGCCTTGCTTGATCATGTTGAATTTCCTGTTCTCTCTGGGGTCATTTCCTATTCCAGCGCTGTATAGCCAGTTGCCATAGTTGCTGCAGACATCATGGTCCACCTTTAGAGGAAAATATGAATTGAGGCAAACTAATATATTTAATATAGTTCTACATATAAGAAGTTGAGCTCAGCCCTGGAGTTCAGGCTGACTTTCAACCTCAGCGACAACACCTACCAGAAGGTGCTCAAACCACTCAGCTCCCATCCTCCAGTCCAGGCCCAAGTCTTTTGTGAGGAAGCTAGCAACATTTTGGCGCCCCCTGTTGGACATGAAGCCTGTCATCGCCATCTCTCTCATGTTGGCATCTACGAACGGCACTCCTGTTCGTCCCTCTGTGACCACAGATTCGATACACACACTCAGCCGCATTTAATGAACACATAAGGACACAGATCGATTTCTAATCAAGAATATTTTTACACAATTATGAAAAAAGTGTTGCGAACCTTTCCAAGCATTGAAAAGCTTCATGTCCTTTTTCCAAGGCACAGATTTATCTTGAAGTCCTGTGATAAAATCACCACGATGAGGTTAAAACTATCGATTTTGTAGGCAAAAAATGTCTTTTACTTTTTTTTTTTTTTTTTTACCTTTGACCTGAAACAGTCTGTTTCCATATTTGACAGCCACAAACTTGAAGTAATCCCGCCACAAAAGTTCAAAAATAACCCTGTAAGAAATAAGAAACCTACTAAAAATGTGCACAAAATTCAGCATATATAATTTATATAAGCTTTCCATAATCAACTGAAGAGTCGCTAACAGAACCTGGACAGCTTGAAGCCATCATTGTAAGTTCTCTCATTTTGCATGTCACTCATCTAAGTATTGCAACACTTCCTGTGTTCGGACTCACCAGTAGGTGCTCTGATTGGCTGTCCGCTCCCTCTCGTACTGCTGGATCTGATGATAAATGTACCTTGGCGAAATACATCCCATCGCCAGCCTGAAGAACACCATTAGAGGCATGTTTAGTGATATCCTTTCAAGAATATTACTCTCATACACCAGTAGAAGAAATGATTGAATGACTCACCAAGATGAAAATTTAGTGGAATAGTCCACACCGATCAGGCCGTTACGGGTCTCCTTGTAGGTTGCAACTGCGTTCTATAGAGAACAGACAGACATATCTTTATTACATCTACATAGAAGAAAATAAATCAGTGGGATTTATTGACATTAAATGAAGAGCAACGTCTGTCCTTGTGTAAAGGAAGCTGTACTCACAGTGTCCCAGAAATAGTGTTTAAGTCTGGCCAGAGCCTGACTCTCCCCGCCAGTACAAGGAAAGGCGGAGCGAGGGTCGGTCGCAGGCTCTGTGAGAATAAAACAGAACAAGTATTTTAGAAATAGACTCCTTAATAAAAGTTAAACATCCTCTGGTGAGCATTAAGACGCACAGAATCATAAAAGCTTAATCATATTCATGGAAATAAAGCCAGTCGTCTCGCTCGCCGGCACATAAATGAGGAAATCTGTGCTCAGCAGTTTGCTCATTGAATTCTGGAAACAATAGCAGTGTGGATTTACTTAATAGAGGCATTGCACAAAATGAACAGGAGCAGTTCCATCTGCAAACCTCTGTGGAGGCTGAAAAATCCCCCGAACATAATGGACTTCAGCAATTTACACGGGTTTGTCTTGGTGATACAAATGCAGACCACGTTTGATCATTCCTGCGATCTCACAGATCTGGAAGTTATAAGGGGAAATGCAAGAGATACTTGATTTGAATTTAACAATTCTAAAATAGTTCTTTACCTGTCTGTTGCAGCTCTTCAGCGGTAGGAATGGCTCCTTCCTGCAGCCCCTGGGGGAGAGGCTTCAGCTGCTCCGGTGTTGGGAGCACAGGCCTCACCCTGCTCTGGGTCTCCACTGCCTTCCTGAACTGAGTGTACACATCCGGCAGCCTAACAACCACAATGAAATGTTACAAATTCTTCCCACATCTTAACTGGTACTTCCTATAAAAATGACCATTTCTCCTAAAGCAAATGCCCGAAACATTTACAATTATATCAGGCAGAACTCAGGTGCTTTGTCCACGAATAGCAATGTGTCCTCTCACCTGGCTATGTGGGGGAATGGAAGATCATCTCTGTGGTACAATGTCGACCCCCAGCAGTTGTGGACCTTGACCTTCATCTGTGCACAGATGTCTTTCACATTTTTCTCCACAGTCAGCTCTTCCGAGGTTACCTAGAAAAATGATCGGGTCGAATGCGTCAAAATCACCGGATAGTATAATAAAATAGCAATAATTCACGCAGTTAAAGTATCAATTACTAAACTACCTCTTCATGGAAAGCAACAGTGCTGACAGAGCCCAATTGCTTGATGAGGTCAGCAACTACTTCCTCTGGCTTACCCCGTCTCACCACGAGGTTGCTGTCACGCAAATAAACACACACATGATAAGCCCCTGTTAACGTTATGCCAGGCAAGCTGCATCCTGGGTAGAATGATGGCCACTTCCCCTGGCTCACCAGACACAGGTAGATTGCTAATATAAACATGACATCTTGTAAGTCCAGATGTGTCCTGATTCTGTTACATCTGAATCAGTAAAATCTTTTTTTAAAAGTTTATGAAAAGGTCTGCATCGACTTTACATGTAAAGATTTACCATTATACAAAAGGAATATTTCTATCCAGGACAACAACAAAGACAGGTCTGAAGAGTAAAGAAACACACACAAATTAAGATCATATAGAGAAAGATCAGCGGATGAACAACAGTTTAGTTACCTCCCTGTGTTGAGCAGTGTGTTTCTGAGATCTCTGACACTGTCCAGTAAGAAGCGCAGGCGGAAAGGTCCGGTCTTTGGAAGGTTGTAGTTGTAAGTTCCACCATAATGTCTGGGGTCGAAGCAGTACAGGGGGACTATGTGCTCTGCGTTTCTTTGAGCCCAGTGGAAAAGCTGCATGTGAACAAGAAAGGGAGAGTTTGGATCATACTAGGAATAAATGAGAGCAAAAACGTTTCAAATTGAACTGTTATTTACATGCATATGACTGTTTTGGAACTACAAAGGCCAAAGTATGTGCACGTCCACAATGTATTCAACTAAACCAAGGGTATTAGTGAATTTGGCCGGAGAGGGCGGTTGACTGTGTATTGTGTCCTGCTCAGAACATAATATATTCTATCTAGTCAAAACGATGTCTTTTATTTTGTAGTTCAACCGGAGGTCGTACATGTTGACAAGTTTGACGTCACTATCAGACCTGAAGACATCTTCTTCTATTTTAATTCAAACAAATGTATATTAAATACCAATGTGGAGACAGTGTGAAGGTCAGACAAAGTATTCTAACACATGATTTGCGGTGTTTTCAGGGGTGTGCTGTTTCAAAAAAAAAAAAGAAGAGGCTTTTATTCTCAAGGTTTGGGCCGGAAGTGTGGTTCATGCTTCTAGCGGTGCAAAACTAGCGAAAATGTAAAATGTTCTGAAAATACAGTCGTTCTGACAGAAAAAGCTGAAGGTTAGACACAAGATTTATAAAGGTTATTATAAATCAAATATGTATGTATCTGTAGCGGTTACGGCTGGTTCTTAAGCTAGCTATGAACTCCTGAAAAGGATTCATTCTCTTACCTCATTGTCGTGGATTCGTAGGTCGTTTCTTAATAAACATATGACTGTACGAGAGGAAGACATGATTGCTGGTTGTTTTCAAGAAGCAGCAGTGGGATCAGAAACACACACACACACACACCGCTCCGTGTCAGGCAGCTCCGAGCCCTGTGTGAGTCCGTTTTCAGCGGCTGCTTTGGGGCGTCACGTTTACAAAACACGTTACCAAACAGCGTGTTTTGTAAGGTGGCTTTCTAACAGCTGCCATGTAGCTACAGAAATATACATATACACAGACAGTTCTAACTTTTTTTTCACATATTCCTATTGTGGGGAAAAAGTTGAACTTAATGATGTAAAGCAAATAACACAAGTGAGAACTGTGACAAACCAGGAATTCACCATTAAATGAATAAAAGCTGTTCTATCTCTAAAGGTGTGAAATCTCCCCTTTGACTGAACCTGTGGCAGCAATTGATGGACATCCTTGGGTTAAAGGCTGTTGTAAACATACTATATCAGCAGTGTGGTGGGGCAACATCTGCCAGATAACCCTGGGTCAACGATCCTGTATAAAAGACCTGACTCTACACCAGGAGAATTGTCAGAGTTCCTCATTGTTCCGTGTGAGAAGAGCTCTGACCCTGTTCGGCCGATCAGTGTTTTGACTCTGTTTGTGTGTTAAAGCATGCTGTAGTTGGAAGTAATTAATCCTGTAATAAAGCATTGCAGTTTGTTAAACGCTGTAGACTTCTGTTTTCCTCACTCAGGGAATTTATAAGATTTCCACGACAATGGTCACTTGCTCTGATGGGAGGGTGGGAATATGCAATTGTTTGGGCAGAACGCGTAACTGAACCCTGCCGATTTTGAACAGCTCACCCGGACACTGAAGTCAGGATACATTCAGAAACCTGTATCTCACTCAAAATTGCATGGATAGTTTTTCATATGGGCCCTTTAAGCTGACATTTAATTATCAGTGATTTCCTGACCTGAATATTGTGTAAAATGTGTATTTTCCTTATCAACGATGTTAAATTGATGGACTTTCCTTTTTGTTTGTGTGCGTCTGTGCTATGTGTGTGCCTCTACAGGGCCAAGGAGTTAGTGGCATCATCATCATCACCATGGTTACCAGTTTTATGGGGATGTACAACAGCAGTTCTGGGAACAGATCATCTTCACCATCTTCACCATCATTATCTTCCCACTGTTCAGACCATCCTGCGTCAGCCATGAAAAGCTGGGGAGACCACGGAGTCTTCCATCGTCAACCCTCGAGGGGTACACAGGTGTCATGGATCATAAGGTAAATATACACCATCTGCTCGTTGTGAAATGATTTCACTCCTCGTTTATTTCACATGCTTTTCCCTTTGAAATATGAAAATATGTTGTATTTTATGTCAGAGCACACGTCCGTTCAGTGTCCAAGTTAGATGAACATTGACAAAATGAAGTCAACCCATCCTCTCACAGATGTTTGTAGAAACAGTCTGCATGCCTTGGTGCTTGGTTTTATACACCTGTGACCATGGAAGTGATTGAAACTCTTGATTTCAATTATTTGGATGGGTGAGTGAATCAGCTATAAAAAGACTAATTCCCATCTTTCCGGACTCCTCCTGACTAGATGAAACACGGCTGGGACAAGATGGAGTGATTTGTGTTCATGATTTGTGATTATAATAATCATGAAGGGAGGATTCAATTCAAGGCTGCTGTATTAGATTTATCGAGGTGTATAGTTTTTGATTAATAAGTCTCACCAGTTCTTTATATTAGTCCAGATATTAATGGATTGTGAAATAACATGAAGCAGAGAAATAGACTTAGACCTTTGATTTATTAAGTTAAATGTACAAAATATCAATGACTTGATACATTTCATGTTTCAAGGCCTTGTCATTAAGACAAAACAAACTCTGTCCCAATCGAAAGCCTCCCAGCCTTTTCATGCTGCCTACCAGCTCTCCAAGAGACAATCATACATACTCCAGTCTAAATCACAGTACAATCTACTGTAAAATGCAGCTATGTCATCAAATAGACTTGTATATAATGTAAAGAAATTTCATACAAAAGTGCGGAGCAATATGTATTTACAGCATAATCTTTTTTCCATATAAAAGAACTTGTGTTTACAGATTCAGTTAAGGCACTGACGAGGGTCAAAATAGATTTGATCGTTCCTGTTCTAAGTGCCGCTGTGTTACAGCCGGCCACTTCACCTCCGTCATCAACACAAATGCAATTGTTATCTTCTCTCGGAATAAAGCGATCCGCTCCGCCTTTCCAACTTCACCCTCTTTTGGAAACGTCTGTTCTCCTTTATCTCACATGACATAAGAGGGCAAGGTGTGCTGTCAAGTGGTCATTAAATGAGCCACTCATTTCATATAGTGAAAAGCAAAGGAAAGGCAATGGTGTGATCTATTCATATAACTAGGGATGCACCGATTCATGAAGTTCTGGGCTGATAGTGATGTTCAAAATAATAATTTTGGCCGATAGCTAATGCTAAGGCGTTGTTTTTTACTTCTTTATCTTGTTATTTATTTTTCCCTTTAGTTCCAGGGAAACAAAACAATCTTTAAAGTCGTGTAGATCTTCATCACACTATGTTTGAATGAGTACAAATTCAATATTACATTTATTAAACAACCCTTGTTGTTTCAGCTGGTTAGGCTAATGTCAACACATAGAAACAGGGAAGCCACCGCTATCGGCGGATGACTTCTTATTTGCATATAAGCTGACAACAAGGTGCAATAAATAGGTGCATCCCTACATATAACAATACGAATGAATGCATAAAGAGACATCTCCTTCAATCTAATTTCACATGCTGCTTTCCATAGCAACACAATGTCATGTCATTGCATCTGATTTGGTCTGTGCAGTCTACTGTGCACGAAGCTGCCATAACGTAGAAAAAGGCTGTCGGGCTCTGAGGTGACGGAAAAAAAAAAAAATTCCAACATGATTAATACTGTACATGATATTAGCCTGAATGTGTTCAGCGTTTTCATTCATCCCGTGCTTTTAAAACTCTTTGGCCGCTTCGGAATGGAACGAGGCTCACTGCATGGGAAGCTGGGATGGATGTCACAGACTCCAACAGGAAGTGTTGGTATTGCTTTATAGGCATTCAAATTGCACGCTAATGCAAACGTTTGGTTCTTTGTTGTTCCGTTACATCGCAGCAAACAACAAGTCTCCTTATGAAATCATATAAAAAGCATCAAAATACAAAAATATCTCCTCAGTTGATTATCCTGCATGTTGGAAATGTTTCAATGCATGATATCAAAAGTGCAATGTTGACAATCCTAAATGGGAAATCTGAGTGCTATGAAAGTCAGGAGATGTCAACCCTCTAAGGTTTTATTTAAAAAAAGACATTCTTGCTTACAAATTCTTACTGTAAGGCGTTGATGAAAATATATTTACATTTTTTTTTTTAGCAGACAATAGTGAACTCATCCTCTAAGATGAGTTCATATGTGTTATAGTCTGTCATATAAAAATACTCTACCATCTTAATATCACTCAGCTATCTGAGGCTGATGAGTGACTTACAGTACTATCAGATGTGATCGCCAGTCAATCATGATTATGTGATGTCTGACAGATCCTAGACACTATTCTGCGGCAGTAGATGAGTATAAAATGAGACCCCAGAATGTATTGAGACATCACTGCTCTCTAACTTGTGTCTTTTTTTTTCCTGCACTCGGAAAAGGACAGCAGCCTCGAGCTTGTGAATCTGCTAAGTGTTTTCTTGTCAGTCCCCTCCTGAGGGAACCCACTGCGATGCCTTCCGAGCACTGTGGAGCAGTCAACCAGGCATCTCAGTGAATGATCCGGGTCGAGCAAATTGGTGAGAGACGCCTGGGTTGCTTCGGTCCTGACAAGGCAGACACTGGTGAAAGATGACAGGCAGGAAGTTGGATGGGTGCTGAGCCCTGTAGCCTGGTGACAGGGAGCCCGGGGGACGGGGTGGGCCAGTGAGGAATTGAGGCACCGGGACTGTGGAAGCCACGCAGGCAGGGGGGGGAAAGGGGAGGGGGGCTGTAGGGGTCCGCAGGCCTTAGAAGCTGCCCTGCACGAATGGGTGGCTGAGCAGAATATCTGCAGTGGGCCGCCACTTCTCCTCTACAAACACCTGCCGCAGGAAGTCCCTGCAGGCATCAGACACGCCCTCTGGGAGCATGGGCTTGGTGGGCTGGGTAGCAATCTTAAAAATGGCGGCCATGGCCTCGTACTCTGCCCATGGAGGTTTCTGGGTCAGCATCTCCACAACAGTGCAGGCGACACTCCTGAAGACCAACAACAACACAGGTAATATAATCAGAATAAGTTAAATGTTTTCATGTGCGAATGAAACCACAGAACTTTCACCAAAAAGTGCACCACGTTACAAAATCATTGAATCCTGTCTTTCTAATAATGAATGTCTCTCTTTTGATTGAGATGATAGTATTTCTTTAACTCGTCCTTACCACACATCAGCTTTCCGGCCATATCCCTCGCCATTGATCACTTCCGGGCTCATCCAGTAGGGGGTGCCAGTGACAGATTTTATTCCTGTACCAGACATGCAGATGGTCTGGATGCGTTTACTGGCTCCAAAGTCTCCAAGCTTCACGTTCCCAGTAGAGTCTCTTAGGATGTTGGCACCTAGTGGAAGGAAACAAAATGAGTTCAGAATTATAATCTCCAGAGGATTGTCAATATCCTTAAGGGACAGTTTGAAGGTTCAATTACAAAATGTCTGTGCCAGGACTTCGACGGGCTGATTAACCCTCGAGTGGGAGTTTGTAGTGAGTGTAAACTGGTAGGATTATTAGTTTTTTTTAAATGTCACAATATACATTTCAGCTATTTCTGCATCAATACTACACTGACTTTACACACATTACACTTCACTATTCCTGCCGCAGAAAATTCCTTATTAGCTCACGAGGAAATAGAAAACTGAACAAACTGTCTGCTTCCCATGGGTTGTGTCATTTTAGAGATCGACTCCCCAAACTTTCTCCTCCTTTGTAACTTTCCGACATGTAGCCGTGTGTCTATCCCATTTCCTTCGGGCGCTCCACTTGTTTGATCAGTGACTAATGTGCACCACTCGCCACTCCATCTCCACACCCACTGGGAGCGCAGTGGAGACGGAGAAACAAACTGCAACCTTTACCCTCGACGTCTCGGTCCTGCAGCCTTGTTTCCAACAGCTTCACCGTTCCTGGAGAGGATGTGAGCCTCTCCAGTAAATCACTTTAACTGCATTCAACATTGGCATTTGTTTGGCCCTTTGGAACCTCTAATTCACAGAAACTTTATGGTCCAATGTCACACCGAGCTCTTTCCAGAAACTCTTAAGTGCTGACGGCTCTTTTACTGCATACAGAGGAACTGTTGTGTGGCGAGATGAGCATACACTGTATATTTCACACGAAGAGCATTTTAGTGGAAAATCCCACCCACATATACTCCTGTGAGACCCACTATCTTTTTTCCACACCAGTCGGTATATTTCCCTCTTCTTGGTTGTGGCTGAATGAAGCAGTGACTCAAAAAAAAAAAAAAAAAGATGCAGACAGCCAAACTAAAGCCTTTCCATCCGGTGTTGAACATTTTTAGACTGTCCGATTTCCCTAGCATGCAGCCGAACATATTTCAAAGGGGCGTAGAAAATGGCACTTTTTTTCCAGGCTTCTTCTGCAGATGACGAATAACCAAATGAAGAAAAGTCAAAATAATAAAATGAATCTGTCTGAATTTTCTCTGCCACATGTGCTGGAGTACAGACAATAAATAAGGTGTTTACACAGTGTTAGCTAAGTCTGTGTCTCGTGTGTGGGTGTGCACTGGCTGCAAATCCAATTAAAAATCCCATCCTGACCTTTTGCCTGCTGTTTAATTTACCTTTGATGTCTCGGTGTACAATCATGTTGCTGTGCAGGTAGGAGACTCCTTGGAGGATCTGCCGAGTGTATCTCCTTGTCACCTTCTCTGTCAGGGCCCCATAGGCTTTTAGCTGGTCCTTTATTGAGCCCTGGAGATGTGACACGAGGTAGAGAGAGCAGAAAGCCAGTTAGAGGAGGAGCAGAAAGTTTGCATTTATAATCTTTAGTCTCATACGACCGGCCCAGCTTTGGGCTTCGGGGGGACGTGCACGATGGAGATGGAGGAAAACTTAACACGTAACTTTTGTATGTATTAGAATGTTCCGATTTCTTTATGCGTAGTTTTATTGAGTTGGTACCAACGTCTGGCTTCAATCTCACGAGAACAGCTGCATTGTAAACGGAAAAACTGTGACATTCTGACTCCCTATAAAACACGCACAAGCACAGAAACTCTTTCAATGTGCTGCATTTCCTTTCATTTCCTGTTTTCGGTTCCTCACGAGGAAATCGCGGGAGCAAAGACCCGATCCAGTAACACCTGTGTGTGCACTCTTGACGGTGAACACAAAAACCTCCGTCCTCACTTTCAGCAGTCAACAAGACACCTCAAGAGCTCGGAGGGACGCTCGCCACCCGGCGGGCCAATAAAGTGTTATCGGTCGGGCGCAGCGGTGCAGCCGTGCTGAGCAGTCGCACACAAGCTTGGCTTTGTCACTCACCTTCCGATTGCCTCTGCCAGAAAAATCGAGCGAAACAAACACTTCCAATCTCCAGACAATGAGTGACTAAGACACTCAATGCCACTCAAATTTTTTTTTTTTATTATTAAAAACAGGCTCGACATGCGACAGCAGCTCATTAAGACGCTCGTTTAGTGAGAAAATTATCTCACAAATGGAGCCCTTCTGCTGACATCAACCAATGAGCGCGTGTTTGTTGACAGCTGGTGACATTTGCAATTGTTTTCAGCAGATGTGGCGAGCGAGGATTCGATTCACTGTTTGTCTGCAGTGCCTGCGTACCCAATTTACTGCCGACACGAGTGTAACGAGGACATTTCCGGACGTTGTTTGTTATTGTATCTCAATCATGCTTTATGAGAGATTGAATCCATCCGAACGACCTGCAGTCTATACGCACCCCGGGCATGAACTCCACAAAAATGGTGAGCTTCTTCTGTTCCAGGTCCCGGAGACAACCGTAGTACTGAACGATTCTCTCGTGACGCAGATTCTTCAGCAGCTGAATCTCGCACTCCAGAGCATTCACCTCCTACAGAGACACAGACAGGAAATGTACAGCCGATCCATCTTACGATGAATGTTTTGATTATATGAAGCAGCTTGTTCCAGCTTCTTCTCGCACTCACCTTGCTGGTTTCTTGACAGTCGGGTTCAAACGGCACCTGCTTGGCGGCCAGCTCGCGGCCCGTGTCGGCGTCGTAGCAGAGGTAGACCTCCCCGAACGCCCCACGTCCCAGGAGCTTTCCTTGCCGCCAGTTGACAGGCGCCCGCGGCGCTGAAAAGAACAACGCACCAGATGATGAAAACCCAGCAGTGATTCATTTCATTACTAAGCCCCCGAGAGGCAGACGGATCCACCGTGATATATACCGATCTGAGCAAACACGGACTCTAAAAGCACGCGGCAAAATCCGCCGACTGTAACTCACACGGTAACTTCACCACGACCGGCTATCAAATCCTCTGCAGGGAGTCATTCTCACCGCAGACCCTCTCAGAAGGCAAGTCCCCAGATAACTGAGTGAAACCACAATCAGCCCAGAAAAAACACTACAAAACCTAGAAAGACAATCTGAGCAGCTCTGATCTGCACAGTTCCAGACTCTGAGACATTGTTTCGGTATTAACAGGGTTCTTTGTGGCGGGTTTTGGTTGCGAGTGTGTGGGAAGGACACAGGAGACTGACGACCGCAGACTGCTGACAAAAACAGTTTCTGGGCACTGCCACCCTTCGCTCCCGAGATGTGCCCAGTGAGTCTGTCGAGGATGATGAGGGTCTGTCTGCAGTGACGAACAATACGCACATATATATCTGCTGCCGCCTGCTATCCATTACATTCTGACAGCCATGCTGTTTACTGGAAAATAAAGGATCCATATTTTGTCCACCTCCATAATGCATAAATACATTGAGAATAACGCCCCCGCTGTTCAGCGAAAAGGAAACACCTCGCACCGCTCTGTGTCAGCGGCTTTGTAATTCACCAAAGTGAGGCACCAAATTTCCTCCACGTCTGTCAGTGGTTCTGTAAATATCTTAAATTGAACTAAACATTTATATTTATATAACAATCAGAGTCGACCAGACTGATAATCAATTGGCAGAACTTGAACAAATTCTGGTTCCTGGTCCAATGTGAGGGTTTAATGCCTTTATTTGTTATATAAACTGCATATTATTAGTCATACAAAACAAAAGTATTCTAACTCTTGTTTTATTGACAGATTAAATAATTCATTGATTAATCGATAAACTAATACGCAGATTAATCGCTACTAAAAATATATCTGGTCAGGATTATTTTGCTTATTATTATTTTGGCATTTTGGCAATTTTTAATAAACAAAGATATGTTCTATCTTTGCAGGAGGACAATTTAAGCTTTGTTTCGATTAATTCCTCAGCTGTCGTTGACAGTTTTCAGATAGTCAATATCTGAGAATAATAATAATAATAATAATAATAATAATAATAATAATAATAATAAACCTCGGAGAATAATAGTGTTGGATTATTAGATTATTAGATTATCTCCACAAACAGAGGAAACGTCGGACCCATCTGTATTTCTGAATCATCAGTGAGGTTATAATTTTTAGGAACAGGAGAAATTCAACACAAACCACCAAGTATTTCAGTTTCAGGATGAATATGTCCTTCATCCCCCCCCCTCTCTCTCTCTCTCTCTCTCTGTCGCTCTATTTCAACACTTTTGCGATGCCGGGAGGAACAACTCACACTTGGCTGTCCCACGCTGGCAGCTTTTGTCGGCGGTGCGGCCCAGCGAGCGCAGGTCGCTGTACTGCATCGAACTGTCTCCATTATAACTGCGTGTGCGACTGGAGGGAACCAGCTGGAACAAGTTTTCCTGCGGCATGAAGCTCCGCGGAAGTGTCCTGCGACCTAAAAAAAACAAACATAAAACAATCAGACACTTCACTCACGCAGAGGTCGCGGCGCTGCAGATGAGTGTTACACTTTTCATTCGGTCGCTTTACAGGTGTGCGGGTGAGCACTTGGCCAACGGGGCCGGCGAGAGCAGAGTGCCTCTTACCACTCCGTCCCACTTCCCCTCAGACAGGAAGCAGGGCGCTGTGTTTTTACACAAGTTCGGGTTCACCGCAGGGAAACATAAATCACCGCTAGCCAAGGTTAGTCTCTGAGTAAGCAATTAATAGCAGCTGCCTGGAACATAACGCCAACACTTCTCGTACCAAATCTACACAGGGTGCAAAATAAAATGCCAACAATATCTCAAAATATTTCATCTGGAATCTACTAGGAATGTAAGTAGGATCTTGTATCGGCCACCTGAAGGTAAAAGCAACACTCTGACCATACAAGAGTATCTGTCAGAGAGTGTTTGAGTTGTTCTGTAGACATAGTAACATATCTCTTTAATCTGTGTTCTTATTGTTCTAGTAGGTTTCTTACGATCTCCATAATCCTTGCTGCGATTGGGCAACTGGAACTGGCGAGGAAACGTCCCTCCTTTCCCGTGGCGACCTGAAGGAGGAGTGACGAGCTGTTAGTTAGGAGCAGAATCAGCTGTAATTGAAGACTTAACAGCCACTTATACATCGCAGCTCAAACTGCATCCACAGCACCTCTCAGGTCTGTTTATTCGCAGCTGCAGGTTTAGTGAGAAGCTTCGTGATCGCAAACATATTTTATAAAAAGGTGCAGGATGTCTCATTCCGGCTGACAGGCATTCCCGTTGCTTTTGCTCAACTTGGCATGTCATGTCAATGTCAAGTGCAAAAAAAAAAGCAGCAGTGGGGGAGACACCTTTTTAGCTTTTCACGCACGAAGCAGAGCTGATGTATCGCTTCACTGCGGCCAAGAGAGCTGAAAAACAGCTCATGTGTGCTAGCTTAGCCTTAGCTCTCAGCCCAGTGGAGCAGTAACTGAAGGCAGGTGGGGAGTACTGCTGACGCAGGCGAGCGCAAACACTCACACACACTAAATGGGGAGCAGCGGAGCCGCTTGCAATTGAAAGCAGCTGTTCTGTCAGATGAATACCTCCCCTTGCACTGTTTTTTGTGGCCGTATCCCATGGAGACGGGAGTTATTTTTTGTGTTTGGCAGCGCAGAATGGAGAGGAAAAATCTACTCACAGGGAATGATAAACAAATACTGTAGCCCTCAGCAGGAAGGGCCACAGCGCTTTACATCAGGGGCGGGAATGTGTGTGTGTGTGTGGATGCGTGTGTGCATGCACGTGCATGTGTGCAGACCCAAGTGAGTCTTCAAGTGGTGCTGCAGCTATATGAAGCTCGCTCTCCCAGTCTGTGTACACAATTTGCAGCACTCCCTCTTTAATTTACAGCAGGGGGGGGGG
>CAAKHC010020169.1:0-21574 GCA_901007825.1 Macroramphosus scolopax
CCTCCGTAAGGAGCCGGCTCCCATCGCTCCACACTCAGCTTAACGTATAGGAAGATGATATCTCAGCAGGCTCTCTCTCTCTCTCTCTCTGTTCGGAAGCACTTTTTAAAAGCTCGTCGCGTCTCTCCGAAAATTGGGATCCTCAAGGGAACCTCTGCTCTTGAAAATAAACAAGTAAGAAGACGTACACATTCAAATATCTGGTGTTTCATCTCACTCATCCTTCCAGTCACACCCTGATTTTCAACTATGTCTAAGTACATAGAAGTCTTCCTGTCACTCCTGCCATTCATCATATTGGTTTCTCTGCCTACATGAAGTCAGCAACCAACCCTCCCTAGAAGATGGTCCCATCAGGAGAGCAGCGTGTTGCGTCTCCGGGGGCGACAGTGGGTGGTGCTCTGCATTAGAATACCCAACACAAGTTCAGTCCTAATCGTTCCATTGTTTCCGTTCTGCTTGAAGGGATCAGCAGCCATGCTAAGCTCCTCGGGGTCCCCGGCCTCAGCTACTCTCTGCCATCTTGCTTTGTCTCCGTCGGTATTGTCAACGCCGACTGAACATTGTTCGGTTATTTATTTCCGCGCTCCTTTTCTTTTCCGACTTCACACTGACGTCGACACGTTCACACCCCCCCGGTGGCGGAGCCGCCTCGCAAGGTGCCAAGAAGCTCATCAGCTTCGCTTGCTCAAGGACACTGCGACACCGTCGACGGGGGAGCCAGGGATCGAATATTTCAATTACTTGGAGGCCGAGCTTCTTCCCGAGCCACGCGGCCCCATCACCGCATCAGCTGAGGTGTTCTCAGTTAGGAAATGTAGTTATTGAAGAGAGCAGAACCCGACTGTAGTAATTCAAATCCATAGTCAGACGTCAATAAAGTAAATGGGATGTAGTAGTCTAAACCCCTTTACTATGGAGGAACAATTCATTAGGATACAGGAGAGTTTGTTGCCATGAACACCAATAAATGAACAATAAAAACAGTGTTTGTACACCAGGTTCTCCCATTAAGCCTCATGATGTGATTCGTTTTTTTAAAGCAACTTGCAAATACAATTTGCATCTTTTTAAAAGATGAATCATGATGTAATTACCTCTGTTTTTGCAAGAGGTTTTTGCCCACACGGTGCTAAGATGTATATCCGGAGGCCAACCCGACATCCCGTCCGTCTGCGGGGCTGTTGCATGCTAAACTTAAGTTGTGGTGGGAGCACAACAAAGCCAGAGGCGGAGTGAGATAGAGAGCCTTCAAGAGCAGGGCCGAGCGAGGGAGGGAGCTTGTAGCCCCCGAGGGCTCCGGTCGTATCTGTCACTGTGCCAGAATGATTCGCCCTGTAACTGATCCATGGACACAGAGTCTACAGGTCAACTGTGACAGCCTGCTTGGTGTGCATGTGTGTATTTGTGTCTCATGTGGTTGTGGGAGGATACATCAGTGCATCTGCATTCTGTCTCCCGCGATGCCAGTGGCTGTCAGTCTTCACGGCAACAGTCAATGAGACTTTGTCCACATGACAGTGGCTCATGTAGGGAAAGTGAGAGAGAGAGAGAGAGACACGTCGGAGTGAAGCAGTTGCCATGGCGACCCTCTATTGAAGCCGCCTGTGAAATTCTCTCCCTCCAGTGTGAGTATGTCTGCCTGACTGATGCGCCGGGTTTCTAGTGTCACGACTACCTGTATGTTTGGTTTGTGTGTGTGTGTGTGATGCCCTTGTGTATCGCTGTTGTTCCAGTGTTCCGTGTGGACGCGTGTTTCAGCAGGTATTTCACACGTTTGCTTACACGTAAAGGTTTCAAAGGGGGTCCTGCAAACCCTTTTTCCCTCCTAGCAGATGCCGTAGCTGTTATTTATGTGTTTGTTCTGCACTGCTGCTCCCTCGTATCCCCGGGCCTACACACACACACACACACACACACCAGAAGCCGACCAGGGCTGACACCGCCACGGTCCTAAGTTTCGTGCGCCATATGTTACCATAAGCTCCTGGCAGGCAGGAGTATGGTAGCTCTCAGTCAGCTGGGACTCTGGTTCAGAGGCCAATGACGGCCCATCGGGGACCTTCCTCCGTGCACACGGCGCCTCATGAGCAGGCATATGTTGAAGCCTCTCATGACCGACGGAAGCAGTCCGGCTTCATCAGCTCTGATCACATCCTACTTGTTATCACGTTGTTGAGTGCAGGACTGACATGAGACCGAACGAGTCCATGCAGAGAACATCCAGAGTCCATGCAGGGATCCTGACAGGAAACGTATCAGCTTCAACAACACTGGTTTTTCGGTGCTGTTTAACCTCCAGGCGGGATAAACTACCAACTGTTGTCCTGCCAATGCAAAACGAAAGCATCCAGGAAAAACTGTGTCTTCTGCAGAGATCGGCCTGAGGAGGGCTGACCTAGAAACAGGTTGATGGAGCTCCCCCTGCAGCGCCGCGACGCACCATTTGCATTTACGGTAGTTCCGAGTTCGAAAGGTGCGAAACACAACGAGGAAATTATGGAAATTCACAGCGGCCTTGATCCATCAGCAGCCGGTTGCCTTTCATTATCTGTTGATGGCACACAGAACGTCCATCTGCACACGGTGATAGAGAATCAGCTTTATTCTTTTGCAAACCTTGCTTTAATGTGTCTCCTCGTGTCACGCTGCTGGTTTTATGTCCTGTAAATTGTGCGTCTAGTGTCCACTTGCTTCACTGTTTTTAGCCAGAGTGCCTTTTTACACCGTGTTGAAACATCCCTCTGCAGCAGAGAGCTCTCCGACACCGACGTGTCGCGCTCTCCCAGCAAAGAGGATCACCGCGCAATATTTAGTCCTCACATTTGCACATTCACAGCCGTCCCTAATTACAATTTTCTGCTTCCATTGAGTAAATAAACAGGTGAGATCGATTGCACATGCGGCGGCTTGTTGTGTTGTGTGTTGGGACGGCGTCAACGTTGGGCCTCGGCGAGGCGGCGATACGCAGGTTTAGTTTTGATATGCAACCAGTGGATTTCTTGAGCAGCTTTAATCACCAGGAAACATTTGATTAGATTCTTGCCGTGTTGTCTCATTTACTGCCCGTGGCTGGAATCATTGTCTGAAATCTAAATTACCCCGAGCTTGTTTTTTAAGAGCTGACATCCAGCTGCAGGGAACAATACAGCGCCGTGCTTTCATCCCGCTGAGCTGTTTGCTGTTTGTGCGATTTATTATCTAACACAATGTGTGATCAAAGAGAATCTGAAAAGGCGTAAATACAGTTATTGACTTTGTTTTTTTATTCCCTTGTGCAGATATCCGCGACCGCAGGAAGAAGCCGGTGATGCTGTTTATTCACGGAGGCTCTTACATGGAGGGAACCGGGAACATGTTCGACGCCAGTGTCCTCGCCGCGTACGGCAACGTGATCGTGGTGACCATGAACTACCGGCTCGGTGTGCTCGGTGAGTTGCAGTCACACACACACACACACACACATCATGCACACACACACAATATTGGATTTACAAACTTGCACAATCTTGGGTATCATCTCATCTTCTTATCTCCTCGCCGCCATCGGCAACACAAAACAGCAATTTAGAGACGCACACGGGTCGACTTCCCTCCGCAGATTGTTCTCATGTCTGGATTGATTTCGCCCGCGATCAATGGGAATTCATCCGTCTGATGACAGCCAACGCGAGCTTTGATAAGCTCCTTTTCTCATTGATTTTCTTAAACACTCAAACTGTGTCACTCCGTCTCGCTGCCTATGAATTCCGAGGCTTTATGGAGGAAGCTATCGCACTCACACTGATTCTACACAAACACACACATCTACACACATGTATTAATCATGCAAAGATGAGAGTTGATCAGGATCCTTTAATTTCTTTTCCTCTGACTTGATGAGTTCATATAGGAGTGTTGCAAAGCCTCTTTGTTTTTAGATCCACTCACATCATCATCATCATCATCATTACTTCCAGCAATGCTACTGACTGTAAGTCGTTTTAGGTAAACACTTAGAGATCAAACGGTTTTCCCTTAAAAATATCCTTTAGGAAATCCTTAAGGGGATTTCATGCAACTCACTTTACTCTGGAGGCATCATTGATACACGTTGGCATCCGTAGCTTCGGGGGTTTTTATTCAACTGGAAATTGGCCTTTGTGTGCAAAAAACCTAAAACTCCAATTGCATCGCTCCAATCAGCAGCTTCAGTCACAACTGTTAAACAACTGCATGAAGAATAAGGTGGATTGAAGTCACAGAGTGCCGCTGGCGCTACACTACATCTGACCTTTTATTCCCCACGTGGCTGTCGGTGTTATATATATATTTGTCCACTGTTATCTTTCGTTATATTTCATTTCTAACCCTGCAAGAAAGAGATTGCAGGTTGTGCAGGGAAGAAGAAGAAGAAGTGTGCAAATCAGATACAAATCTGTCATTTTTACTGACACAGAAATGCTGCGCAACGATTCTTAATTTCAACTGCACGCACTCACCCGGCACCTCCAATCTCTACATGTCTAATTCCCAACTGTATAATTAATTCGGCTGTAAGAAATGACTTTGCAGAGTGTTTTGGTTCTGCTGCACCTTTGAGTTGTTGTTACCGGACACACAAGGAGAGTCGGGGATCAGGAACGTCCACCGTAACCCGGCTGCTCAGGTCACCGTGGGGATCCACCGTAGTCAGAGTTGGGAAAATGGCTATCATCTGTCATTTCAGCCCTCCAGCACAAGCGTGTCATCCTATTCTAGGAAAACACACTTGACTACACCTCTTTGTTACTCACTGTGCTCCGTCTCGCTCCGTCGGGACCGAGTAATTTAGCTCGGAGAGGAGGAACATGCCTCTGAGGAGGCAGGTGCTAACCAAAGGAAATATCTAAGTGCTTTAGATATTTCATTAAGAGAGAGTGTGGCGCTGCGAGCGGCTTCACAATAGACCGCCTGACTGATTCCTTTTTTTTTTTTTTTTTTTTACGGGACGATGCTGTTGTCGTCGTTTTTTTTTTTCTTCCCCCGGAACACTTACACAGCCTTTACAATGGTGACAGATTTTCATTTGCATGTCATTATCTCAAGTGTTTGCTTTTAAAATGCGTCTTCATCGAGTTCATCAGCATATTTCGCTACAAGTGGATAACACAGTGCAATCTGGAACGAGACTATTACCAGAGTAATCATCGGTCCTATCAGCGGTAATACGAAGAACAAACAAGTCAGACGGGACCATCAGTCAGAGAACCACACCAGGTTTATATATAGTCCTGTTAGCATGTACTTGTTCCATTCATTATCAGACCTGGTGATAATCTCCTCCATTGAACGCACTTGCTAGCGAAAGTATTATGACATAACTCTGAATCACAGTTCCTCCTCCGTCCTTGTGCCGGAGTCTTTTCTTCCCTCCGGAGCTTTGAGATGGATAAAAGAATCCCAGTGGCTTCACATAAATAAATGGATTACTAGCCGAGGTTTTAGTTCTCAAAGACAATCTAACGTGTCAGAGGTTGTCAGAAGCTCCTCCAAGTTGTTTATCAAATTTGTATCGACAAAGGAAGAGAGATAAGGGTTGTAGTCGGAGCTCCGATTAAGCCTTCGTCATTGTTGCCCACTTTTTACTTCGTGGCGTAAAGTCTTCCGGGAAAAAAAAATGGCATCGTCCTCTGACAGCAGCCGTTCTACGACCGCATTCCTGGAGATTCTGCGTTTTGTATGCACAGCCGTCGTCCAAATATGAGAGCCATCCGGTGCAATTTGGCTGCGATGGGACGACATGTGAGTAATCTTCCCCTCCATGCGTCCCATATGATGGATGGCTCGCTGCTTTGATGGAGGGAGACACACAGAGGGGGCCGGTGTGCAGCGCCGGCATGTAGCATGCATACGAATGTTAGCTCCGTGGACGCTGCAGAGGTTCCCACGGTGTTTGTGTTCCTGCTCCAGCAGTCTGACATGCTGATTCGGAAGGGAAGTATCGAATCAGGGGCTCGAACGCGGCCGTGTGAGATGTATCCTCGCCGCCGCGTGCAGACAGAAGTCGTTATCTCCGCGAGAGGTGCGATGCTCCGGCACAAACTGGATGCCGGCGCTTTGTCAGATGATTGATATGATCCGGCGGAATTAATCAGAGGGGCAAAAGTTCAAATCGTCACTCTTCATTTACTGAGGCTTCCTCAAATTACCGCGTGGGCTGCAAAGGTTTACATTGCAGCATGTTTTCAATTTACCAGAGTGTCTAATAACTATCATCATTGGACGATTACAGCTGGAGAGGATTTCATTTGAGTAAACTTCTGCTGATTAAGAATTAAAGATAGCCCTGCAAGGCGCCGCCGTCGCCTCGCAGAGCGAGAGATGAGAATAGTGAGCGTGAAATACGGCTTGTCAGAGCCCGTGAGCGCACTTCAGAACTCTAATGAGTCTGTGCACGAGGAGAGAGGACATGAAAGATGGCGGCAGCTACACAAGCGATAAATAACGTTTTCCGTGTGATGTTGCCACCGTAAGAAGAATGTATCTGCAGCATCACAAGTCCCATGAGAAGGAGTTATATTTACTGCGATGAAGAATTCGCCCGGTGCATTTTCATCTCAGAACAGTAAATTAACAGTAATCACTCGCTGCTGTTGCAGTAATTACTTCATCGCCGTCGATGCATTCGACGTAAATCACGTCTCTTTCGCTATTTTTGAGAACCTCGTCCTCCGTTAGGCTTCATCTGTGCGTGCATGCACGCGGAGGCCGTTTAAGAGGGATAAAAACAAATCAAACACATAAAGACAGGGATGACGGTTATGGAGGCCAGAGGGGAGGAGGAATCAATCCTCTCAATCTGTTTTTTCTCCCATCCGGCTGATTGAGAGACGTGATCTTTTCTCTCCCCCCCCCCGTCTCCGCCGACTCTGTTATTTAACAGCCGCCTTCGCCGCCAGTCGCGACGTAAATGCTAACCACCTCATTCACATAGCACGACACGGCCGACTCCATCCGTATGCTGATGTCGGAACTTACCTGCCTGCGCTCAGACAGGTCAGTTTCTCCATCAGAGGAGGCGGTTTAAAGGAGGACGAAGCAGCAGGCGGTCTCCAGCTGGGTCTGCGGGGAATTCTGCAGAGTTAAATATGTAATGAAAAGCTTCGCCCCGCCGCTGAGGGCTTGACCTTGCGTCGGCTGCGTTAACGGCAGACATGCTTCACAGTGCACACGTCACCTCCGCCCCAGTGAGCTTTTTATATCCCTCATGCAAGACACATGAAGGCAGCACAATAGCTGGAGAGAGATGAAAGCGAGACGATGCATTGACTCCGACGTTAGCAACGAGCAGAGACGTTCAAAGCATCTCCGGTGGTGCGAGAGCACGTGCGGCACTTATGACGATCTACTGTACGCGGCATGATGTCGGCGTGTGTGCGCACACGGGATAGGGTGAGAGATTTTGAGAGATGAGAGAAGTGACAGTGGGAGAGAGATGAGAGAGAGGGCAGGGAGAAGGGGAAGGGGGGAGGAGAGGCGGGGAGGGGAGGGGAGAAGAAGGGGCTGTATTTGCCTGTGATGCTAAAAATAGAACCTGCAGAGCCGCTTTTCAGTGAGCGCCGGTGTAGACGTTCAGCACAATTATATATATGCTCTGTGCCGCCGCCGCCGCCTGTGTGTGCGAGCACACGGCATCTTCTGCATCATAGCGAGGCTCTTTGCATTCATCATTGTGTTAACTGAATACACACAAACACACACACACACACACACACACACACACACTGTTAGTTTGTAAAACCTACTGAATGCTCAAAGCTTCAGCAGGGTCGTCCTGAAAATGTGTATGTGTGTGTGTGTGTGTGTGTGTGTGTGTGTGTGTGTGTGTGTGTTCCCATGACCAGACGACGTCGTCAAACTTGACCCGACAAGACCGCAGAAGATATTAATACACACACTTTTTTTTTTTCTCCCCCAAATCACGCACACACACACCATCCCCGGTCTCTATAGCAACCCCTGGCAGAATTGATGAGCAAAGTCCACTTGACTCTAAGTGAGGGAAGAGACTGTGGTGTCTTGAGTGTGTGTGTGTGTGTGCTGGGCGGTATAGAGTGTGACTTTGAGAGAGAGGACAGGCTGGTCCAGTGTTCCCTGAGAGGCGGATTAGCACCTCAGCCGGCCGGCAGTACACTGACACACATTCCTCCAGCGACATACACAGAAACACCGTCGCAGACATGCATCCAGGCGACCTCCTCCTCCGTCATTGATCCCCACATGTTGTTCCTCCCCTTCTCCGATGCTTCATCACCTCGCTTTGCTTCCTACTTTTATCATCTGTTCCTCCTCCTCTCCCCTCCGATCTCTTCACACCCTCAGGGACTCGCGGAGCGCCGGATGCTGCAGCATTGTTGCTCCGTCAGCCTCCTCACGAGAACCTTTGAATATCATGCAGCTGTTAACCTTTTAAGATCCGCCACATGCACCACGGAAGGTTGCATGTGTGTGTTTCCTGCAGCCACACACACACAGCATTTACATAGAACAGCCACTCTCTGGCTCCCGTTGGCAGCGTGCTACGTTAGCGCAGCGGCGTTCAAATTCAATTTCCAGCGCCACACAGTTCTGCCAACATCCCCCAAACTTCAAAGCCACCAGCAGCCCGATCCGAGTCCTAATAAATATTTGATAACATGTTTGGGAGTTTTTGGCGTCGAGGGAGGTATTTACTGCTCTGCATAGCGCACACACACACACACACACACACACGTGTCGCCTTGAGCCGTCACCACATGTGGCTGTTTACAGTTTCCTTAACTATTTGACGCTATGAAAAAAAGGGGATATGACGTCATGATCGGAGCCGTGAACTGATATCGACCGAGCCCACGGACAATTTTAGTAAGTGCACACGGCAGATGTTCCTGTTTACAATAAAAAATAGTGCATGTGCGATTTATCACGGCGCACATCTACAAGGGTGTTTCTCTCTTTAACTCTCCGTCTGTGTTGTCACATCCATCTTGTTTCGTCCTTGTTTTCCTACCTGCCTTGACTTTCCTCTCACAACCTCCTCCGTCTCCTCCGCTCCCTCCGACGTCCCCCGCTCGTCTCCTCTTTCATTTTAATCTTCACTCCGCTCCCCCCCGCCGTCCGCTGTGGGCGCTCCTTAAAAACTGAGTTATGGGGCAGATTATGCTGATCTATGTTTCGCATGTCAAACAATCAGCTTTGTAAGTGAAGAACCATGGGCTGGTAATAGCCGGGGATGGATCATCATTACGGGGGGATGACAGCCTTTTGAATCATCTCGTTGGTGCTACGGGGCTAACGGCGACGCTTAGTTCTCCCGGGGGAACGGCGGAGTTGTTTGGGGAGCCGGAGGAGCATCTACTGTACATCCGGATTGGCACTCGTAAACGCCCGGCTGTTAGTGAGTGTAAACACCAGGGCGGCGGAGGGAAGCGGTGATGCGACACCTCTGAACTAAAACCAACACGGCCCTGTGAGCCGTCTTCACGACACATCCATGCAGCACACATGACATCAGGTGATTCATAGTCCCCTCCCCTCCAGGCCTCCGTGGCATTTACTCCACCAGACGCTGATACAGCGACGCCGAAGATGAAGAGGACTCTGAGATCCAGGATTGAGATGTCACCTGCTGCTGAGTCTAATTGTCCTCAACCTCCCTGGTGGCTTCTTCTACCCTTGTTATTGATTTCCACGCGCAAAGGGGTGTGAGATTGTTCCTGTCACATGTTGTTTATGTGTGAAGAAGCAGATTACCGAGAGATTTCAATCCTCCCCGACGACTCACCGTGTCACGTGGCGGCGTCCAGGTATCTCCTTCCATCGATCACTCGACGTTGATTTATCAGCGACGATGTCAGTTTGAAACTCAGAAATGTGCCTTTAAGCCTTTTGATCCTCATTTGATTGATAAAAGGAGAAGGAGGGCACCCAGGAAGCTTGGTGGAGCTGTACCGACTGGGGGGGAACACATTAAACGTAACACAGTGAAAAACAGCACCTCTCATGACATGTTTCAATCCGTTAAATGGCTTTTTAAATCACCTCTTTAAAGGAAATTCAAAAGGGGGATTTGCATCTCCCACGGCCTGACAGCGAACGCATTCCAGCACCGTTCTTTGAATGTTTCCGCCGCAACGTTCGGAAAATATCTCCGCTTATCTTCGCATCGTTTCCTCGGCCCGTCGCCCTCCTCTTGCAGCAGGCTCGGTGCCGGGTCGCAGCTGGGCCCCTCTCCGCTCCTCTCTTCCCCTGGAAATCGCCACTAACCCCTCGCTCTCCCACGTCTCCGCCCGACAGCTACATTAACCCATCAGGTCCGGCTGACACGGCACCTGGGGCCTTCGGAGAGAGTGTGTCCTCCATTGCTCGTGTCGGATCGTCACCTATTTCCCACAAAGACGGAAATACACAGAAAATATGAAGGGTAATAAAAGTCATTTGCATTACAGGCAGGGTGAAGTCAGGAGGACGGGACGGCAGCTGCGATCTTACACGGGCACACATGCAGGGGTGTAATGTACGGCGCACACACATAAGAAAAACGAGACAGCAGAGGACCGAGGGTTCGCCAGTTGGACGGCGAGCAGCGAGGAAGTCTACAGGCGGAAATAGAGTTCATCCATCCGTGCGGTTCACTCTCCTTCCACACAGAAACGCACACATGCCAAACACAAACTGGCCGCTGTAACTCGCCGGCCTCGCCAACAGATGTTGGAGCCAGGCTACACCTGCTCTCCTCCGCTGCGCCGCCGACCCACACCCAGACACGGAGAGGTCAGAGTTCCTGCCTCCGCCTTCCCCAGCCTCTCTCTCCTCCTCACACACAGGAAAACACAGACTTTTTTTGGAGATGTTTTGATTCAAGCATGCAAATCAGATCCTTTGGATTGACTTCAGGATGTTGAAGTTAAGAGCTTAAGTGATTTGAATCACTTTCAACAACACCTGGCGTGTTTTTTTTCTGTTTTTTTAAAGCCTCGCTAAAGTACTTGATGTGTGTTTTTTGGAAGTGTATTAGAATACATGCATACTTGTTATCCTCCCTGTGGCGGAGACGTGGGTGGATGCTGGCTGTGCAGCCGTCCACCTGCTCTATCTCTCCTCCTCTGATCAGGGATGGAGTGGTGTTGGCATCTCTTTAAGAGGCTGTTGGAGCTAATTAACTAATTAACCGCCCTTTCCTGGGGAACGGAGCCTCTGCCAATCAGCAGGCCTAAACGAGCTGTGTTCGCTGACCTGAGGGGGGAAGCCTTCGCCCGGCTCTGCATGTGGCCACATTCACTGATGTGTTTGCTCACACTCGGCTGTGCTGAACCACAGATGGGTGGAGGATGACGGATGTGTGTTTGTTCCTCAGACGGTCCTTGTGGACGTCTGCGCACGGGTGCACACAGACACTCTGAAAGCAGCGTCAGGAGGACGGCCCCCGTAGTTCGGACCAGGCAGATGGTGCGTCTCATGTCGGGCCACAACAAGCTCGTGTTCCTCTGTGAAAATGAGCCCATTTTCTTCATTTAAGGCTTTTTTTTCTCCACGAACCTAAAACCTTTCAAAGCGCACCGAATGAATGAGTTCTCAAAAATTGTTGCAGAAAAGCCTCTCGGCGACTCGCTTACTATGATCTGTGGAACGTGAATGAAATGCAGTGTAATGAGAGAGAATCTAACCACGCACACACTAGGACTCACCGTCTCTCTGCAGAACACAACTGAATTCCATGTGTGCTTATTTGTGCATGGTTGCATCCCTCTGCAAGCCGTTTGTCAATGTTTGCTGATAGAAGTGCAGAATTAGTATCGAACACGGTCGTGAGGCGTCTCTTTCCTCGGTGTGTGTTTGTCCTTCTGACTCGGTGTGTTTGTGCAAGAATCTCGACTCAATCGGCAATCGTCTGGAAACACGACGGATCGAGCGGCTCGCCGTGTTACGCTTGTTTTGTGTACGTCGCTGCCTTTGCACATGTTGTGTGATTCACAGCTGTCACCTCGGGGTCGAACCCACAACAAGACCATGTGACATAAGATCCAGCGACTCTCACTCTCTGCAGCAAAGAACCTGCACTTGCTTTTAGGAATTTCACTGATTAAAGGGCTAGTTCGTCAAATATTTATCGGCTCTTTATTTTATGTTTCTGAGCAAGAATTGTTCTTATTAATTGTCCGACTATAAAGTCGGAGCGTTCAGGAAAAACGTCCGTTTCTTCCGCTGATGGAAACCAGACGAGGAAAGTCATTTTTCATCCGCACACGGAGCACAAAGGGAAACAGAACAGGATCAAACAGCAGGTGTAGCTTTAAACATGTTAACACGAGGACTTTGCGGTAATGGGCCGGCTGTGAGCAGATGTGAGTGGTGGAGAACGGGAAATGGAACTGGCACCTGATCCGGCTCCTTCCTGCCGTCCTTAATATGAGTGCGGTAAATTGAGTGCAGCCCAGTGTGGCAAGAAGTTGCAGGGGATTTGCTTATTCTATCCTCTTTTTTTTTTCTTCCTTCTGCTTGCAGGTTTGCAGCTGTCAGCAGATCCTCAGAATACTGCTACATTCATTTAAAAAACTCCTTTTTCTTAATTTGACTTCCCAATTTAGCCGAAGAGTCACAGCAGGTCCGTGTGCACATGCAAAACATGCAGAACTAACATGACATAAACCATTTAGGTATCATTTGCAGCACATTTTGTGTCCTTACAGTCACGGCGTGCTGTACACTGTTCAGTTATGCATTACATATACTATGGATAATGCATGACATGAATATAACCGATGTGAAATACTCCGAGGAGCCCCTACACGTCCGACGTTATTCATACGCTGTGTGGGTGGAGTGTGCGTGAGTGCACCTGTGTGTATTCACAGTCATGCTACGAGGACGTCTTGAATCCCAAACCGATTTCCTCGCAGATTGTCCCCCCTCAGCTCTTTGCTCTACATCTCTCAAAGGTAGATGGATACAGCTGCGGGGAGTCGTCGCTAAGACTATGATTATGTACCTCTCCATAAGTATTCATGAGTCACAAAAGTCTATTCGCACACTTACACAGTATTGCCTTGTGGCAGATCTCCTGCCAGAAAGGTTGCCTGTGTGTGTGTGTGTGTGTGTGTGTGTGTGTGTGTGTGTGTGTGTGTGTGTGTGTGTGTGTGTGTGTGTGTGTGTGTGTGTGTGTGAGAGGCGGATGGAGGAAGACAGGCTCCATCTTCCCTCTTCCTGTGTTGGTGGGAAAGCTGCAGAGAGCTCCACCGGGAGTTCTGTCAATACTTCAGTCAGCTCCACCCGATCTTCCTCCCGCCCTCTTCCAAACGTCTTCCTCACCGCCATCATCCATTCCCCCTCATCGCTCCTCAGCGTGAAATAAATAAAATTAATCAAGTGGTTTGTCTGAAAGAGGAAATTAAATTAGTGAATGTACTTCTAATTTAGTGCTTCAGTCATGAGTTATAATCAGGAGCGGTGAAGTTGTTCCCGTCAGTCGCGGCCGCCGTAAATACCAGATTGAACTTGAAATTTCAAGAAGCGTGTCGTCATCCTCCGGGTTCCTTTTTTTTTTTTACCTTCCAGCGATGAGTCATCGCCGATGATGCAGCGCTGAGCCGTTTCAGACAAACAAAAACACGTAACGTTATTCCGAGAGGAATTTTTGGAGAGCATGAAGCTACTATCAGTTTCCTTTGTGCATTTAAAGAAATTTTTCCTTTTTTCACACGATATCAGCAGAGAAGAGCAAACTCCAGCTGCGTCGCCGACCGCGGGACCTCGCGCTGCACATCTGTTGGGCCCTAAGCGAGTCTACGACGGCCTCTGGATGAAATAGAACTGTGTGAAAAAACAGGTATTAAAATAACTAAAATAAACACCCCTTTGTTCCAGAGGAAATCAGCTGTGTATTCATGATCCTGCAGTTCCAACGATCTAGTTATCATAGCATATGATCCCACACCCCCAAGTTCAAGGTGAAGCCTCCTCCTCTATCTTCAACTTTCTATCTTCCCCCAACCCCATCTGTCTTTCTTCTTCATTTCATCTCCTCTTCCCTGACTCCATTTCCTTCCTTTCAATCCGCTGCCCACCTGCGTCTCTCTGCATCCTCAGCAGCGCGGGTCAGGCTAGTTCAGAGCTTCAGGGTGAGCAGTCAGCTCCCGTTATGACAGCCTGTCCAAGTGAATACACCTTCCTCTCCTCTCCTGCTCCTCCTCTGATGACCCTTCTTCCTTCCTGTCTCTCTGCGCGGCAGCTCCCCTCAACACTCAAGTCTTTCCGCATCCACCCTTTGCTCTCTCACCCTCTCTCACCGCGATCGGACTTATTCGCCCTCTTCCTCTTCTCGTGCGCCCGTCATCCTCTCCTCCTCCTCCCCCTGTAATCCCAGGTTGACCCTTGCATTAATCACCGGCTCGCCCTGTCCTCTCTCGCTGTGATGCATATGTCACAAACCTTAATAGCCGTCCCTCTATCTTTGTCTCAATCCGTCTCCTCCTCTCTCCTCTTGAGCCCATCACCACCACCCTTCCTCCGCCACTCATCTGTCTCTACCTCCATCTACTCCGTCTTCTATTCCTCTTCTGGTTTTTCTGATAAAAAGATCAGTTGGTTCTGAACCTGGGGGGTCATTCATCTTCATTTTCTTATGTTACAAGCAGCCCATCTGTTCATTAATCTTAAGCACCCTCCCCGTCTTTCTCCCTGCTATCTATCATCTATCTGTCTCTACATGCAGCTCCTCCAATGCTTTAGCATCGCTCGCTCTCTCTCTCAGATTAAATGCATCGCTGAAATATATTCCCAATCAATGTGTGTACACATTTATATGCAGGTACCGAGTGCTAATGCTGTCTGCGAGTGCTTAGCAGTTAGCAATTAATGTGAGGAAAGGATCATCCCCTTCAGCCCACATATAATTACACTCAAATGAAGAGAATGCTTTTACATAGAATCGCTGATGAGCTTCATTAAATACACTCTGCAGTACAACCTCACAACACACTCCCTATGGAGACGCTCAGCCTTTCTCATTGAGCTTTTAATGCAACGTGATTGTTACTGATTATATGTTACCTTTAGCAAGGACAGTGGAGTTATTATTCACATTAGTAAAAAAAAATGCAAGGACCAACAATTTGTGTTATTATCTTTGGTGAAAGAGATTTAAAATAATATATCACTGAAACATCTAGTTTCTGATGTTTTATATTAATTCCTCCTTTTAAATATCTTTCTTTGGTAAAGCGCCTTTGACAGGAATTCTCCGTGCGTGCAGACCTTGACCTCCCCTGACCTCTGACCTCGGAATCAATACGACATCACATTATGATTGTTATCAGACTAATTGGTGTCAGCGGCGGCCATTATTAAAGGCCAGTGATACTGTTATCTTACCAGCTCCATTAGTTGCCGTCTAATGTTACATTTTAGCAGGTTAGCCTGTTCATTTCTCTCTCTCTCTCTCTTCATTACGTTGAATTAGCAGTTAGCTTCTTCCCTCTTTCCATCGGTTTGCGTTGGTCGTTAGCAGCGACAGGGCTAAGGTTTCTCTCGTCGTCTCCCATTAGAAGCCGTTTAGCTCCGGCCTTCCCTTCCCATTACCGTGACTGACAGTGCGGCCGGGTGGAGGAGAGCCAAGCACTCAGAGGACAACAGACTAGTGCGCATTTCACTCCGATTATGCATCCAACACACAGACATCCAACGCACAAACATCCAGCAGGACGCCCACAGTTGCAGTTGATTCACGAGCCACAACTGTTGTTAATGCAAAGCAGAGGACGGTATTTGTCTGTTATATTCGAGTGTGTAACGCCTGCATGGCTGCAGAACAACCGATAAATAACATTTACATAGCATCTCTTACCAACAGGAAGATACTGTGCGATACAGGATCAATATCTTCCAATGCAGCCCACGGAATGTCCTTTACCCAGAATCTCTGTTTGGCCTCTGACGTCCACGTCCTGCCAGATTTAACCCCCTCATGACTGCACGTCATCACATTATCAATATTCAAAGGATATCGAATTGAATCGTTTGTTTTCGGGCTTTGATTCGCTGCAGCTCTTATTACGACAGTGTACGCTAACGCTACGTCTTCTCCGTTACCCTTGAAAGCTTGAATTCTTTCACTAATGATAGATGTGTTTAATATAGTCTGAGAAAGCAAAAACCGATATTTTATTGATTCCACTTTCCCACAATTCATTGCAAATGTTTCTCCTCCACCGTTTCGCCGACAGTAAGTTGTGATACCCTCGATGCTTTATCATGATTTAATAGCAGTTAGACGGTAAAGACCGGTGTGAGATCTGGTTTAATGTTCCCGTTTCTGAAGACAAATGTTTCATAATTCTGTAGATAGCAACAAGGTGTGTGCCTGCGAAGCCAAGTTTTATATATCGGAGTCCATATATATTAAATGTTGTGATGCTGAAGTTGTTCCAACCCGGTGAAAGTCATGTTGATTTAACCAGGTTTCCTCGTAATCCCTGGATTTCGCTTTAATAACACGACACGAAGCTAAGTGCATGTAAACAAAAACAGTAGCTGACGTGGAACAATAATAGCTCTGGGGGATCCCACCGGGGGGGGCGGCTGCACCACGTTCCGACAGAAACTCGGTTTTTATTCCGTCGTCCACGCAGCCTCAAACCCCATCGGGTCCTTTCATTGGCAAAACAATCGTCCAAGTTGGTTATTTCTCCTTGATTTCTTTTGTTTCTACACTTACATCAGAAATAGGCTGTTTTTGTATTTTTAGCAGAGCGGACCAGAGACACCTCTGGGATGCCTCTGAATTTCACCACGCCGCTTCTGGTGGAATTGCAATAAATGTCGAGAGTGGCCGCGCTGGGTTCTTCTTGTCTTGTTTCCGCCTCGTGGATGTGGCTTGATCTGGCATTGACAAACCCGATGGGATCCGGCGGTAAGAAGCTCATTGCTTTGCGGTGTAAGTCAACTGGGAGGGATGAAAAAAAATCAGGGTGGAAGGAAAGACAAAGAGTGAAGAGAGCATTTGAGTGAGTTATCAGAGTGATTCTGAAGGGAACGAGGGAAGAGGGATTCGTTGATGAGGCCTGGCAGAGAGAGTAGAAGAGCTTGATGCCAAGAGTGAAAGAGTGCATGTGAAGTATTGTAGCTGACGAGAATGGAAAAGACGGATCAGGGGAAGCGAAAGGGACAGAAATCAACACCTCCTGATAGGCTCAGGTGTCCCAGGGGAAAGATCGATCGGTGGCATTGGGGAGAGAAGGGGTGGAGGACAGATAGATAACCAGCCTAGACACTCGTCAAAGAATACAAAGGAGTGTCATATCCTTTGCCGGTTCGTCTCTCTGCAGGCAACTCAGGGGAACGAGTCGAGACGGAGAAGGAGTTGTTGACAACACTCCTCTCCATAATGCATGTGCTTGCCAATCTGTCCATCCATCAATCACTCAACCTGTGTGTATAAGTCATTACTTTAACCTAATGCAATTCAAAACAAAGAGGGTATGAATGAAAGAATGACAGGCTACCAGTTGGAGACGGACTTAAAGGAAAGTTTGGTTCCAAAACAAACAAGTTGCTTCACATTTTACACTCCAAACCAACAGGGGGCGACGTAATGACAGGAAGTTGGGGATCAACCCCCCTATTGTAAGAAGAAATACTAACGTCTTCAGCATGAGGCACAGGGCGAAACTCCATTTACAAGTTGTTTCACGTCACAACACTCGCCTATGGTCACAAGCTTTGGGCGGTGACTGAAGGAGGAAGATTGCTGCAGTCAAAATGAGTTTCCTCGGTAGGAGGTGGCTGCACGCTGTTGAGTGGCCGGCGTGGGCTGCTGCCGCCTCACACGGCTACATAATGGAATGTAATGGGGCTCATCGCCCGTTTTCACCGCCGCTCACACCTGAAAACAAATCCATTGTTATGCACCGTATTTTCTCTTCCTTGGTTTTGAGATAGAGAGCGACGACTATGGTGATCTGGTTTTCACATAAAATCAACTTGCTAGATATGTGTAAATCATAGATTGTATAGAAAAAAGTGGAACACCCCAACGACTTCCTCAACTGGTTTGTTGACTTATTTTGAGGACTGAAATTTGTCGTTTTTGCCCATCAGCTTATTTTTTAATGATGTGGTCATGATCCTTCAGTACCCTCCTTTATCTTCTCTTTTACTCTCAATGGGTCAAAAATTAAAAAGTCATCATCACGCTGTATTGAAGAAGACTTTAAACTAGTGATTGAGATCATAAATCCATCAGGAAAAGCTTTACTGGGGTAATAAACCAAGTGAGACTTCCGTACAATCAGTGGAGTAGCCCCCTGCTGGCCATTTGAAAGAATGCAGGTTCAAGGCACTTCAGCTTTGCCTTCACTTTTCAGAACCCAAATCTTTTTTGTGCATTCTGTCGTCCAAGTAAAGAAGAGATCATGTTCTTCAATGTGCCGGTGTTGACATCACTATCAACAACCCGAAGGCTCCAGAAACCTGCGGGAGGAAACAGGCGTTCTAGCTCGCTGTAGCACCTGTCGCTCTGATCTGAAATTACTTGAGGTTAATGCTATGCTAAATCTTTGTCACACAGGTAATAAGTAGGTAGCCAATATAAGTGTTCGGCTGGCCCTATTTCATTCAAATGAAAGAGACGTACCTCAAAGTGCTTTAATCAAAGATTAGTCATCCATACTAAACGCTGGTTAAAGAAAGAGGAAGAATGGACCCATTTATGTGAACCTGCTTATTACCTTGTTTTGGAGAAGCACTCAATCTCTGTCAGTGCACGGAGCACTTAAAGCCTCCCACACACATCCCGTCCACATCCTGGCTCCTTGTTCTACTTGTGACTTCTAATCACAAAGACAAGGCTATGATGTGAAGTAAACCAGCCCTGGCTGAGTCACGTCGGTGTTCAGCTGACCCCTAACATGACGGAAATCAATGTCCTCTAGCCCCTTTACCCCTCCTCCACTTCCTCACTCTCTCCTCCTTCCTTTCAGCCCTTCCATCACCTCCGCATCCCGTCCTCAAGGTTGCTAATGAATTATGAATCCCTCTAATTCATATCCTCAGCAAAGTCCGCAGCTTCTCCGGTTCACATCGGCCGCCTCGCATCGCAGAGAGCCAGCGTAAGTCAAGGAAAGCGAAGGTTACTTTATTGTTGTGTTTCCTTCCTGCTGGCAGTCGGTAAATATAGATGCAGATAATAGACAGAGTCCCTGAGAAAAGGAGTGTTCAGCCTTAGAGAGGAGGACCGAGATGTGTTTGTTGACTCTCAGAAAACACTCAGAATTTCAGTATGTTGCTCACATTCATGAGCATTATTTAATTAGAGATTCAACAAGGGGGTTATAATTTCTCACTGCCTCCTCTGGCTGTGAAAATCAATCATCGTCTTCTGTCTCGGTCTTAACATGCTTTCACATGACTTACTTTTGCTTCTGAAAACATAGTGTGTGTGTGGGATTGTTTGTTTGTGGAATAATTTGGGATGATGATGGAACTTTATGACCAAATGTCTTCCGTTTACAGGCCATTCTTGTACTTTAAACATCAAAATGTCTCAGGACTGCAGGTGCTTTAGTGCCCTGTGCTTGTTGGGTCGTTTAACAGCTTCTGAAGACCCGCCGCGCGATATATTTGGAGTTAAGAGGCCTGCGTCGGGCAATATTTGTCACTTTCTCCAACGATCCGGCCGCTCCGCGCGGCGATCGGTCGGGTGCACCGAGGCGTGAAAACAGACGTGATTTGAACCTGTCGTCCCGGCTCCTTATTCAGCCGTCACACAACAACTTTCAACACGTTTCACGCGGACAACTGAGTGTGTCGCAATGAATGCCTTTAAGATAGAGTGTCCGAAAGGTGTAAGCTGCCATCCGCATCTGAGGGCTTCATCATGCCTCGCCAGGCTGCCTGACTGCGGGCTCTTAACCCCACCTTTGAGTGGGAATACTCAGATGGGGTACAAAGATTTGTGCCTTCGAAGCTGATCAGAAGTTGCACAACCTCGTTTGTCTGAAGCCCCCTTAAGGCCTTCGCACACAAAGTCTGTTTTCTTTTACTTTAATTCAATTCTTTTCAGTTTATTTTTACTCTGACACCACCTTGGTCTCCTGATTTCTGTTGTCAGACAAGCCACGATGGGATGTATTCATTTATTTCAAGACCTTTCTCTCTCTGTGCACCCACGTTACCATGGTAACAACTAATGTTTCACTTCAAACTCAATACAAACGTTCAGGTTTAGTAAGCGTGAATCAGCAACCGCTGTCGCAGGCTGGTCGCAGCTCCGTCATATTCAACCCTCATGATACATCATCGGTTTTATTTTTCGAAATAAATCCTTTTATAAAACTTTCTTCCACATCAGGAATGCAAACCTCTTAAATCGACGACAGTGAAATGGGTTTTGTGTTTAATTTCAGTTTGAGAACGAAGTTAAAACGTACTCATCGTGAGTCCTTCAAACGGAGGAGCAAAGGACAATGATTTCATTAGCCATCCGGTGGAGGGTGCGTGTGTGTGTGTGTGTGCGTGCGTGCGCGTGTGTGCATGCGTGCGTGCGTGCGTGCGTGCGTGCGTGCGTGCGTGCGTGCGTAAGTGCGTAAGTGCGTAAGTGCGTAAGTGCGTAAGTGCGTGCCTGAGTTAATATTATCCATATAAGTAAACGGACGACGGCTAAATGAAAGCTGTGTAAAATGTCAACTGCACGTGTCTGGGTCTGCTTGTATTTTTCAATTTGCATTATTGCCACCATCTCACTCCTTTCTATATTTTCCTGTCTCTTTCACACACACACACACACACACACACATACACACACGCACACGCACACACATACACACACACACACGCACACGCACACGTCTGTCTCTCATGCTCTTGCTTTGCAATTATAACCTTCATTAATTATGAATCAACCCCGGATGAACAGGGCGAAGCCGCTGCCACTGTCGATCCAGCCAGGCGGCAGAGAGACCTGCCGAACTCCTGAGCTGTTGACATCGCCGACGGAAGAACCACATTTTTAATTTTCCATTTATTAATTCAGGTCTCCCCTGGTCGGAGCAGGTAGTGGATGGGTGGAGAGAAGGAGGGACGGAGACGCTGGAGGGACGGGTGGTGACTGCGGTATATGGCTATAATTATCCCACATTATTAGTAATGATAATAATACTGCTGAGAGTGGGATTTGTTTGCCCCTCAGCTTTGCCCACTGCTTCATATCAGAACTCAGAGTGATGAATTAATAAAAAATATTCTCCCGACTGGCTGGTTGAGAGGCATACGGCATACACTCGCTCTCCCTTTCTTCCACTGCCTGTCTTTCTACAGGTGGAAAATAGCATCACAGAGATCCACTTTCAGGGGAGTGAATACAGGAAAGAGGTGTAATCAACAAAATTGGGGCAAAGCTCTGCTGCACTTTGTCCACTTCAATTCACCAATGACGAGACATTGGGCATTCTGACACTGTGTATGTGTGTGTGTGTGTGTGTGTGTGTGTGTTTGTGTCTGTGTGTGTTTGGACGATGGAAACTGACCTGTTTCCTGCAGGAAGTATTAACTCACAGGAATAAAGGAACAAGAGGAGAAGAGG
>CAAKHC010020173.1:0-12594 GCA_901007825.1 Macroramphosus scolopax
ATTGATTGCATTATACCAACATACCAATGTTCTTTGACTCAAGTCTTTATATTAATTAAGACAATTGAAACAATACAGGATGAACACGCAGACTTGAGTGTGAGTCGGATTTCCAGAGTGAGTCAATAGTGAGCTCCACACAAAGGGTAACGGCATCAACAGGGACTCCAGCTGTGAGAACAAGCCCTCAACAAATCTGTCATCCGGTCCCCACTGGGTATCAGGCTGGGGTGATTGCACCGCCTCCCGGGGTCACCTGCTAAAGACAGCCTCGCTTCACTGCCTCGCTAATCCACTCTCTTGTATCCCAACACACTCCAATGCAGCGTGTACAGCCAAGGCTCAGTGAGTCGCCGGGGATTTGCATGTGAGGCGCATCTACTGTCGACTTGCATTACCGTTGATATCTATTCTCATTGATTCTGACGTCTTCTCACATTTACATTTATTCATTAGGCAGGCGCTCAGCTAGATGCCGTAGCTTGAGCTTACTTGGCATAATGCTCTGGCAGCATGCAACAAGAAATAAACAAGAGGATGCCACTGTCCTTTCCCATCTGCAGGAGTAGACTCATTGTTTAAGGAGATGTATTCATCACACACAGGAGGAAAAACACTTAATATGTGATGGAATAGTAATAGCAGGCAATTAGCGAGAGGAGGAGGAGGGAGGAAGACTCGGAAGGGAAGAATTAAGGTTGTAAATGAGCTACAGAATTCCACATTTCCTTCCTACTTGTATGAAGATCCGCCTCTCCCTTTCACAACTGGCTGCACTGCATCACCCGCTTCTCCATGTGCCCACAGGTGTTACGTTGATGACAAAGCATCCAAGGTGGCCTGGCTCAATCGATCCAACATCATCTTCGCCGGCGAGGACAAGTGGTCTCTGGACCCCAGAGTAGATCTGGTGACTAAAGGACAGCTGGAGTACAGCCTGCGCATTCAAAAGGTAACGCTGACCTAGAAACTGAGCTGACCTCGACTATAATCCTTTCAAATTTGATTCAGTGTCTCCCAATCTCGGTGGCGGGGACCCTGTGCCCTGCATGCTTTAGACGTCTCTGAGCTCCAACACTCCTGATTCACATGAAGGGCTCGTTATCAGCCCTCTGCAGGCCGTGATAACGAGCGTTTATTTGAATCAGGTGTGTCTGAGCAGGGAGACGTCTGAAACATGCAGGCATCGGGAAACACATGCAAGGAGTCGGGTAGATGGAGGAGAGCAGCTCCTGCTCAACTCATGAAACATTCAATTTATAGAATACACTCTTGGACATTAATGCATTATTTTTAAAGATCCAGTAATTTGTGCTTTACTGTAAAAACCGCTTCACAGACGACTTCCAGACAAACAGAAGAAATAGTCCCCCTGAAACAGAATCTTGGCTCAGGTTGAAGCAGCACCGCTTGGTGAGAGAGTTTGATCAGAGATGTGTGAGCCTGGTGCGTTACACCTGTACAAACCTCAGTGCAAAGTTGAGTTGTGTTTATGCAGATTCATCCACAGTGCACCTGGAACCTCACAGCCTATGTTCATCAAAATGAAGCATTGAACCTGCAGTTTAAAGCTGTGTATGTTCAAAGGCCCCCAGTTAAAGTGGGGCACAGGGGACAGTTCAGGCAGTAGAATAAATTTAGTTTAATTAAAATAGTAAAAGCAATGAAAAGTCCTGAATGAGGATGTAGAAATTTCCCAAGTAATTATATCAGATTATTTTGATAATTGAAGGCACAACTGCAACACCAATGAATACGAGTCTGTCGAAATAGCTAATGTTTGAAAATATCTGCTGCCGTACTTTGAAGTGGATCTATTCCTTATTCCTATTTCCTGTTATTAAACTACTGTTGAAATGTCGGATGTTCATATCAAATGTGTCAAATAATCAGGTCAGGTGTGTAAAAGTTACCCTGTGAGTAAGACTTCAGTCTTGTTCAGTTTCCAACATTTCCTCTGCACGTTTGTGTCAAGCTGACATCAAGCCGTCACAGATGTCCTTATATGGTCGTCTGCTCGAGGCAGAGCCCGCCCACAAAGCACAGGGAAGCCGGCTCTCAGCTAACTCCTGGAAGCGTGCCAGTCAGGAGCATTTCACCGGCTTAAAAAAGAGATAAGCAAACAATTCCAAATACACTTTAGACAAGGTAAAAAACAAAAGACAGTACATTGACAAAAATTCATAAAAAAGCACAGGTTGAAAACATCCCAACCAAGAGGGGGAGGATGTGTGGGTACAGGGAAGTACAGGACATTTACTTTAAATGAATAAAATAACAATATTCTACTCTGTCGTTCAGGTGGACGTGTATGATGAAGGGTCGTACACGTGCTCCATACAGACCAAGCAGCAGCCCAAACCCTCACTGGTCTACCTCATCGTACAAGGTAAGCTCCTCTACATTAAATCCCTCAGCAAAGGTAAACACATTATTTATCCGTGCGAGATTGGGAGATAACCTAGAGAATTGGGTCAATAATGTGCTGGACAAAAGCTCCAACTCCTCCGCTACACGTTATGTTATTACACATTATAGATTATATAACAGATGTATTGTGGGGAGTCAGACGTCTTTGTCCTTGTGTCACACGTCTCTATTATTAAATGCATGTGCAAGAAAATTTATAAACATTTATTGTAAAATAAAAAGCCTTAAAGCAAAGAGATTTCAAAAGAAATACAGATGAATCTTATGTGCACTAAAAAAAAAAAAAAAAAAAAAGCCTTCAGCGGCAGTTTTGCATTTCAAAGAAGGAAGTTATTTCTCCAGAACGCAAGACAGTTGACAACGACAAGGGAAGAGGGAGAAGGTGCCGCAGGGTTTGTACCAGGCCCGGAGGTCAGACATGTCCCTTTGTCAAAATTTCAATTTTCTTCTGGGTTTTAAGGGTTGTAACCTTTTGAGATGAAAGAGAAAACAATCCCAACACGTCATCACATTTCCCCCCCGCGAGGGCCGACACACAAACAGATGAAGTTCTGGTCGTGTTCTGTTGGCACGTTTCGCAAAGTTTGTGGAATCGCAAGCAGATTATTTCAAAGTACTTAAGAGAATATGGAACCACATATATGCAGATGATAGACATATTTAAATACAACGAGACTGACACCACCAAGTGACTCAGGTGCATCATACAAATGAATTATTGGATGAGCCAAGATGCCCTTAATTTAAATAAACTATAAATCAACATTGGAACATAGGAAAACTCTGCAAGGCAACATTGTGTCTTTCACAGAGGTTTTCCACCAACTCCTGTATTGTTTTTATCTGCTCTCAGTAAAGTTTTCAGCTGTAATAACCAAAAAGATAAAACCCCACCGCCCTCCACCTGCCTTGCAATGTTCTGTAGACAGAACAGGTCGGCAAGTTTAAGCAAACAGAACAGAAGAAATATGTTCCGGTGCCAAAGAAAGGCCCTGAAGTCTTCACCTGGACTCTAAAACAGAAGCTCTCAAACCAGCTAACAAACAACTACAAACCAGAAATGGAAGAGACTGTTTAAGCAAGTTGCTTGTTGTCTTTAGCCGGCCGTGTGTGTGTCTGCATTGTGTATTTCAAACACGCCCCTCCACTTCTCAGCTCTTTGCAGCGGCTTCCTGTGTATCAAAATCTTTAAGTACCGTTATTATGCAGAATGGAACGGTTTAGCACCCGTCTGTAATCTGCTGCCGTCTTATCTCTCAAGTTATCAGAGGAAGCTCTGCTTGCTCTCTCCATAGGATAAACTCTGTTCCCAAAAGCTGCGCTTAAAATTACCCAAAAGGTCTGTACATCAACATAACTACAACACTGCACAATGAAGTCCAAAATAAATTAAGTAGCTTTAGCAAATGTGCTATTGAATAACTCCTGTATACTGTATGTCTGGTGTTATTATGACCAGAGCTCAGCTTATCAGAATGAATACAGATACAGGGTTTGGTAATTAGGATTTGTTTAATCAAAGAAAAAAGCAATAAAGGAGATAGCCAGTAATATTAGTGCCTTGAAGTGTAAAAGATGTAGTGAGGCTCATGTTGGTTGTAGAAAATAAATCAACAGCAGGTCCAGAGCCAGTGGAGGCTGCTGTTTCTGATCTTATCTGATGACTGACAGGAGTCTGCCACAACAAAACATCCACACATCCACACAAAGAGGCATCACGCTGGTTAAATCATGTAACCTCTGACAGGAGCCACATGTAAATGATCGGTTCTCAGTATTTATTCTTTTACTAAACACACAAACACAAACTGCTAAAAACGTCAAAAAAAAAAAACAACCAGGAAAAAGGATCCTGTTAATTCCAGTTGGCTACTTCAGGTGATCATTAAACCTCTGACACGTTTCTGAACTCGTAATCTCTCAGGATCATAAAGAGGGTATAATTACTTACTGTCGATGCAAATATTGAGTTGTATATCAAGAGCGGACGGGAGAATTCACCATCCATCTGAAGTACAAGTCCCTGCAGGAAGCATGTCTTCCATCATGTATTCTTTGTATTTAGCCATGAAAGCTTCAACTGATGTAACATCAAACATTCAGGAAACATGCTGAAGCACGGAATAGAGTGCTATACACTGTATATGCATGTACATGTATACGTATATGTGCGGTGGCAAATGTAATGTTTCTGCTGATACGTCATCCTAGTAGATTGTTGCTTCAAACAGAGAATGTTTTTGTTCTGACTGCCTAATCAATCTGAAACCCCACTGACTGCCTGGTGTGAGACGCAGATAACACTGGAGGCTTTCAGCAGGGATGCACACAACCGCCTACCAGAGAACTTCTTACACAGCTAGGAACTGAAGATATCATCCATTAATAACGTTTTTTAAAGGTCAATATGTGAATTGATGCTCCTCTTCTGGGATCCATGGCGGCAAATTGCCTCTTCTTCCCAGAATCCATTGTGAGCGATTATTCACTGCTTGATCATTCCAATGTCCTGCGTCGACTTGCAGAGTTTCTGTCGCTGGCCTCGTTTATCATGACTAATGCAACAGTTATAGCCAAACATCGATTCTTTGGCTTTCTTTCCCGTCTATTTTGTCCTCCGCTGTGCGTCGCAGAGTCCCGTTCAATTTGGCTGCCATTGTCATGTTCATGCTGTACATCCCCACAGTGTGGGCGTAATCTCCTCTTTTAGGTTCACTTCAGCGTCTTTCATCTAAATTGTGGCTGCGGTGCTGAAGGCCAGGGTTTGTGTACATGATGCTGTGTACAAATATTGTTTGTATTCACTTTCAAACTGGGGTCAAGTATTAAACAGAGTTTAGGAGGCTGCTGATTATCGATTAAAAAGCAGACGTCATTATCTGTATCTGTTTAACAACAAAACCCTCTGGCTCTGTGATTGGATAGAATACCAGAAGTGGGCGTGGCTTATACCTGAAGTCTGGTTAAATCAAATGATATATTTCATAACTTCATATTCACAGGCAATGCAATTGCTGTGCTATTAAAGCATTATTACTATTTTATACATTGGCATGTAACTACTGTTTCCACTCCTTCACATTGTACTTTTCATCTTTTTGTTTTGTACTAAACTAAGTTGTATGATATTATATTGTGATATTGTAAAGAAAGAAATGAACAATTAGATGAGACAAATTACAGGCTCTAAGCTGGACTTTGATGTATAAATTGCAGGTGTTTGAAAGGAATCCAGTTACCCTAACCCAGGCTTTTGTCGCTAGCTCCAACACATTAACGCCTCCTCTTCTGAAGTCAGCGTTTCCCTAAGTGATAGTCAGGGAAGGTCAGCCATCAGCCCGCTGCCTGCTGTGTGCAGACTTGGTGGGCGGCGACTGCAGAACAACCTGGCTTGGCTGTAATGGTTCCAAAAATAACCAGAATCAGTTCCACAGTCTTGTTAAAACCCCACGACTCACATAAGTAAAACAGCGAAGGAACAGGGGTCTCAATCATGGCGGGAACCTGAGAGTCACCTTACCTTAACTCACGGTAAGGTAAGGTGTACTTTGTACTTTGTACTTATCGCTATATTTTCAGATAAATAAATGAGAAGCACCACTTATACGTTAATCTAGGATTTTTGGGGTGCTTGTTCCCCCTTCGCAACCGCTTTGAACTGATGTGTAATAAATAAAACAGCTATCTGAATGGATATCTTTATAAACAACAAGTAACTCCTATTGTAAGAACTATATTTTTGCCTTCCCAAAATCCTGTGTCATCCCACCCGTATTCAATTTAATACTTGTTATTTGTCCTACTTTTATCCAGTCATCGTCTAGACTGTACAAAGCTCCGGCTACAGTACATCATGTTTAAGTCTGTTTCCAGGAGAGGATAAGAATGTGGCTTTGTGTGAGGCTCCACTATAAGATCACGTGGCAAACTCTAATCCAACCCCCGCAAAACCCAATCAACTCTTCAGGATAATAATTCACCCTGCCTTCATCTTTTAATGGCTATGAAAATGTTGCAAGCATCAAGCATCGCCCCTGGTTACAGATCCAAGTGCGGGTTCACATAACCAAAGCTGACAATTTCTTGCTAGCAGGGACAGGGAACGTAATTGGAAAACAAATGATCAGACAAAGGAAATTTGCGGTGGAGGGAGAAAGTGGCGGACGAGGCAGGGCTGGAATGAGAGTTACCAAACACCCGGGTCATTGCACATGACATGAATCTCATAATTACGGCTAGTCTTCCAACCCAATCCAATTAGATCTGGACGGAATGCACATAGTTGTTTAGCCAATGGGCAATCCCAGGCCGGCGTGGTAATCTGCATGAAGGTTTGACTTTGATGTTTTTCAAAATCTATTACCTAGGCAAGAGATATGTGTGTGTGTGTGTGTGTGTGTGTGTGTGTGTGTACGTGTACGTGTACAGGTGTACCTGCATGTGTCTGTATCAGCTTTTGACAAACAAACTTTTAATCAGTTAATCCATCCACAGCCTCTGCGACACACTAACGCACTTCATCCCTTTCAGATTCTAACTGTGCTGCATTAAAGGGATTTTTTTCTTTAAGTTTGTATAAATATCGAGTTAAATATTCCACCATTTCAACAACATTTAACAAGCTTACTCTGTTGATGTTGACTGCGGTCCCAGTGACGCATTCTGTCTGTGGTCTATAGCTGCTTGAAGCTAATCCACTCCTAAAGGACAGATGGCGGGAAAACATGTCTTAGGAAATAAAATAAAAAGTATTACAAGTTGAATGGCATGTTCATCTGTAGCAATAACTGAATGTGTTGCATTGGACTAATACAACTGGCAGACATCCAACAGTCTGCAAATATTTTTAGATTAACACTTTCAGTACTTTTATTTTTCCCTTTTTCTTTTTCCGTCTTTTATTTTTGAGCATTATCAGGAGTGAATAATTTCTCACAAGACCTTAGTGATATGTAACAATGAACCTCATCACATTGAACAGCAGTCGTCGAAACGAAATGAGATGAACATCTATTATTGGCTGCTAATCACCCGGTCAGGTACACCTGAGCTTAGCTACAGAGAGTAAACACACACTGGAACACATGCAGGCGTAACATAGGTAACATTATCTATATAGCACCTGTCAGGAACGGAGACTATAGAATAAAGAACACATACATAGAATACAGTAAACACAAAAATGGACAGAAGATACAAACAATATTCGAAGGGAGACTACACACATCTATCTTGGGCTGCTTTTTAAAAGGTATCCATGGATGTTAGGTCTAAAGGGAGTGGGTTCAGGAGTTTAGGAGCCTTATCCTCAAAAGCACAGTCTTCTTTAATATATAGACGGCGATCGATGAACAGCCAGCAAACCCTGATCAGAGAACCCGAATGACCCACTGGTGATGAAAGGTAGGCAGGTGTCTGACCATGCAGAGCTCTGTGTTCAATCACTTGAACTTTACATTTGATTCTGAATCTGACAGGCAGCCAAACACAATCTTGTGATTCATGATACCTTATGAGATTTAACAGATTTAGCAGAGAGTTAGCAGAGAGTTTAACCTGATATTGTGTGATGCTTATAATATTAATCAGTTTGCGTGTTACTGCATTGGAAAACATTTCAATATTCACTGTCTATAGGCAGAATTAAACAGCCGGCTTTCGAGAAGACAAATATCCTAAAAAGAATTGTATGAGTCAAACTGTGTTGCGAGTTCTGTGCCCTTTTCATCTCGAAGACATTGAGATACTGTATTTCTTTGGTTAAGTGCAAACTTTGACTCTCTGGTCGTTAAAAAAATGAGGACTCAAAGACAGCAGGATGTATTTCTTGGTCCAATGTACTTTGCATATCACATTTCATAGTAGTTCGTCCAGTTCCTGCGACATTTCATTAAAAACTAGCAGCATTGAAACGGGCCCTCACACGCATTTCGGGGTGTGCAGCAGTCGATCAAACATGAAAATTTTAAAAATGTCTCACCATGTGGAGCAGAGTTATAACCAATAGCCACTAGGTGGCGCTGTGGGGGTCATTATTGGAACACAGATGTCGTCAGGCCGGGGTTCTGATCAATCATGTGAAATGACAGAAAGATTTGTGCATGTGGAGCTGAGTTACAGCAGTCGTGTTTTTTCACGGATCATTGAATTCGTAGCCCCGCCCCTTCCAACACGTGTCATTAGATCCATGACTGTTTGAGCACTTTAAGGCCGTCAAAAACGAGACTGATTGCGGAGAACAATAATTTGTAGATATCCAATAGGGCCTTCACACTGCTGTGATCGGGCCCTGAAAACAGAACTGTCAACATCAAAGTGGATGAAGTCAGGGTCAGAGGTCACCTAAATCCATGGGATTAATCATCTACGGGAAAATAGATGTCTGGGAAAATCTTCATGGTAATCCTGTTGAAATTTAGATATCTCAATGAACCAGTGGTCCCCCCACAGTGGAGGACCAACCAGCCACCAGTCCACAATTCTCCCCAGCAGCATGGCTAAAAATAAGAAAATGACACGTCAGCTAATTCACTTCATAAAATACAGAGCTTGTGGAGTCATATATTCATCTCATACAATATTCTTACAATATTAACCCCCAAATGACTGGAACCTTCCCTCCATACAGCCCTGACAGTGTGCATGATCAGCAACACTACAGCTCATGGAACTATCATCTCCACAAGTGCATCCAATATGGATGTGATCATTTCATCAGTCAGCCAAATAAAAGCAAGAATAGCTAGTGAGTGATTCAAATCAGTTTCAAATCACTGGACTTATCAGCAGCCAGAAGTAAATCGAAAGTCATTCGGTTGTTTTGTGCATCCCCAGCTGGTGGAGCCACTTCGGCTGGCGGGTTCCGACATGACGTCCTGCTGCTAGTATCAATAACGGGAATGAAAGTGTGTCCATACATGCGAGTCGCACTAACCTGTGCAGCCAATTATACAAGAGTGCATGTTGGTTGTTTGCCAGATTCCAGTGTTCCTTGACGCCTGTCAATACTATTGATCTGGTGCTGGTCTCCCGCTGCAACAGGCTCCCGTCTTGCCTCCAGTTCTTTGTCCTCCTTTTCACTTTCTTCCAGCCCCGAAGATGGCGGTGCTTTGTCAGCTGATTCAGATCAGCATTGATCTGTTATTGTTGGTGATTTTGAATTAGAACACAGTGGATTTTATATTCTTCTTATTTCAACATCACAGGTCTTGCACCTGCTTGCTTTATGAGCGGAGACAATCTGGCCAGGCAATCTGGATTAGCTCTTATATCTACAAGTTATCTTCTAAACCGTCTTCGCGAGCAGCTTCCCATCCACGACTGATGGCATTATCCATTCATAAATGTCACGGAAACAGAATGACTATAAAGTAGCAGACAGTGTGAATCGTCTCGTAAACAGCTGCTCCCTGGCTGATGTGACCCCATTGCAATATGGTGTGTCCATTGAGAAGTGACACGTGCTAATGCACTGACGCACGGGGGATTCATGCAACAACAGGATGCTGTGTGTCATTACGGCCATGAAATCATACAAACACAGTTATTACCACTCTTGTTATTTCACGATTTTTTTTCATTTCCAATTTCATAACAACCACATATATTTTCCACTTTAACCATCCTTCATGTGGCCTGATGGTCATGAACCTACTGCCACAGTAAGGAACATAACAGGATTTTCCCCAGCCGTCGCTAGGTAAAGAGCTTCGGGGGCAGGTGGTTATTTAACTGCATGATTATGGGCACAGCCGCGTCTCCTTCAGAGAGGTGAACCGCTCCGAAGAGAGACACCGTGAATCACTGTCACCTCCGGAGATGCGAGGTGGTACGACGAGACATGTCTGTGCAGGGTTAGCTTACAAACTCTGTCAATTAGCAGCTTCCATGTGTGTCTATACGTCTCTGACCCTTAACCCTTATTGTTGGCTCGAATTCAGCCGGAAGAAAAAAAAATTATATTCCTGCTTACAAAACAATAAGTGCCCTCAAATGCCTCCTCATCCATACGTATCCTTTCTTTTCTTCCTCTCTTTTCTTCCACCACTGTGATATTTAAAGGAGCTAATCCGCGGAGCTCTCCAGAGGCAGACATGTCACTCTAAAGAGCACCCTGGCAGCAGGGGGGGGGGCAGCCTTGTTTGTGCGCACAGATGTGTGTTTGCACATATCTTCTATACTCTACAGTCTGGAGGAGAGCTGACCTTCTAACAAATTATCATGGGACGATCAGAACCTTTCAGTGATGCCTGTGAAGCCATCTATCCACTCGCCGCGTCTCCACTACTTCCCATCTCAACCCCTCCTTGCTCTTTTCTTCTGCCAGTGTTCACCACTAACACCTTTTGCCTGCTGGACCTACTCTTATCTATGTCATTGCTGTGGAGACAAGACGAGAGACAAGTCTGGTACAAGACCAGGAATTGAAAAAAGAAGCAGAGGATAGTGGGGATTATGCTTAGCTTCATTAATTCTACAGGATATATTGGCAGTCTGTCTGGCTCGGCTGTTACAGCGCCATCATCACACCCACACGCTCATTATTGCTTGTTTTGCTGCCAGCGACGGAGTTCAGACTATTCTGTTTCTGCTGGGTGATCCCTCCTTACCTGTATGAAAAATCATATTAGGAGAGATCAATGAACCCCCTCCACTTTGCAGAGAGAAAATATGAAACATATCAACACAAAATCATCTCACCAAGGTAAATCCAGCAGCCCTCAGCAGCCTTGCATCAAAGTTGACGCTGTTGCTGAAGGAGTTTCTGAGAGCACATGAAGTATGACACTCCAAGCCTTGAGCACAAATTAGTTTCAATCCAACGTCCACGTGTCTCCTCCAAACACCACTCTTGATATAGTTTTGATTTGGAGTGTTCTCCTCCTTAAAGGATTGTTGCCTGGATACAAAGTCCTCCATCTCATAAGAATGACACATTTGTCACCAATTTAATTCATCAGTAAATGTGAAGTGCACCGATTGCTGAGTTCAATGCAATGCCGAGATTTATGGCAGAGTCTTGGAAGAATGGTAGAAGGTCATGATTGTGTGGGATCATCCTTTCACCAGACTAGAGTGATACTTTCTGAGGCACCTGCAGTTGAGTCTGTTGGATGTGCAAATATTTCCTATTTCAAACATTTGGTTCGGCGCCGTGGTTGTGTGGCCATATGTCTGACCCTTAATCAGCTTTCCACTCGGTATCGGCTAATTAGCAAATTCAATTTTTTATTGCCACTCTATGTGCTGTGGTGCAAAAACGTGTAATCACTTGATATACATATTATAAAATATTAAAGTTGCATCATTAGCTGTCATTTTCAGTCTTGAGCTTGGCCACATAAAGCCTGTAAGTTTAATATTTACTGCCCTTTTTAGCTTGCTAATATAAAATATTGATCATTCCAGCTTTAACTGATTTGCACATTTTCAAAAACACCCACATATTTTTTGCATGCGAACATTCTTGATATTAAAAGGAAACCAGGTCCAAGATTGAAGTACTGGAAAAGGCGAGTTACTGGTTTGTGTGAAGGCCATCAGAAAGCTCTGTCCACCCTAATAGTGCCTGTTGTAAGCATGACCTTAGACACACATCCGTATCCACCAGCCCCCCAGGGACAAGGTTACATGCAGTCTTCCCAATATCCATTATTCTATGGAGCTATAAAGCTGGATGAAGTGCAGGGAAGAGTGACAGAGAAGGAGTGGGAGAATGCAGCCACACACATTTCCCAGTTCCTTTGAACATTCATAATGAAACGGACTGCTTGAAGTTTTAATGAAAGCAACAATTCACTCGTCCCCCTTTTCTCCCTGGGCTGCTGAGCTTATGTTGCATACACCGGATCTCTAAAAAATAATAAAAAATACTGCAGCCTCCTTTAATCTTCTTTGTGCGGGCTGGAAGAGGTCCTCTCATGCATTTAAATGGGGCCATCCATGGACACTCATGACACCAAGGGTATTGACAGTGGCTGCAGGTGAACCCTTGCAGCCATATTTCACAGACTAACCAGGCGAGCCAGTGGCCATCGGTTCTGCCCCCCCCCCCCCCCCCCCCCCCTTTTTTTTTTAAAAAAAAAAAATTTTTTTTTTTTTTTTTTTTCTCTCCCCCCCCCCCCCCCCCCCCCCCCCCCCCCCCCCTTTTTTTTTTTTTTTTTT
>CAAKHC010020173.1:33383-54301 GCA_901007825.1 Macroramphosus scolopax
TCAGTATCCAGCAGCCACTTCTAGAAGTATACTTCCTTCCAGGCTCCTCAATTCTTCCCATCTGACTTCCACAAGCCTGCTGTTGCATATCCCAAAGGGCTCAGGGCTTTCAACAGTGTAATTTGCCGGAAAAGGCGGCAATTATATGAATTGTCTTCTTCCCAGAATTGCGAGCGCCAGCCAGCATGGCAAATGAGGGACTGGCAGAAAAAACTAATTGAACTTGATGACCACATAGAGGTGAAATTCTAGTATATGTTTGTATCTCATTTCACTGATGCCAAATAACAATAGCAGTGGAGATGATGGATAAGGTTTATATTTTGACGGGAGGGTGCTCCTTCCACAGTTCACTGATTTAAACCACCTTCGGCAGCCGTCAGTTTCTAATGCTCTTCTTTCGGAATATAAATAGAAAATGCATTTTGCCACATATTCCCTTTGTGTTCTTCACAGCTAGCAAAGTGTCAGTAGCTCCAGGCTACTGACACTTTGTGTGCCCCCCAGTCCAAATATACCAGGAGAAATGTTTGAGGTAAAAAAACACTTGCAGCGTGGAAACATGATTACAGGTCCTGCAACAAATACCGTGTTTTGGCGGGGCTGAAACTCTGACCTGCATCATCAGGTAGAGGAGAGGCAGGAAGCATGTGTGCGTGCGTGCGTGCGTGCGTGCGTGCGTGCGTGCGTGCGTGCGTGCGTGCGTGCGTGCGTGCGTGCGTGCGTGCGTGCGTGCGTGCGTGTGTGATGAAAGATAAAGGGTGTGTAACAGGTGTCGAAGCAGCCGAAACAAAGACCATCTATCTCTGCAGAGTTAAAACCTCCAAAATGTCCGAACTGATGCTCACATCTCTGAAACAGCAAAAACAGCCCATCTTTAATAATGATGTCTGAAAAGACAACAAGTGCTGTTACAGCTCACAAAAAAAGATCGTTATGCAGCATTGTTTCTGTTTTGTTACCTTAAGCAGCGCAAAAATTCAATCTGTCTGTCAGTCGGATGTCAAAATTTTGGGAAACAAACATTGGCACGTCTTGTAATGACCAGTGAGCCTCTTCAGTATGTCGGTGTCGATCATCCTCCACGCTTCATGAATGTACTTTCATGAGGTATTTCAGTTTGGACCAGGTGGATCCAAAGCCACTGCACTGGCTGTAAATGCCAGTCACCCTTCGCCCTTCCCTCCTTCCTTAATGCACTCTCCTCTGCTCCGTCACACACTCTCCCTCCTCTATACAGATTAGCATTGAAATATAGATATAATATAGTGTAATGCCGGGATTTATGGGGCTTTTCTAATGTGCACACTTTGTATCAGTCACCGCCCTCGCTGTCCCCCGGAGACCTTCAAGGAGTCATCACCCGAAATTCACGCATGCACGCTTCACACTCACCATAGAGACATTAAGCCTCGGCACACCAGCGTGGGCACGTGTGCGCACACATGCGTACGCACTCTGTTCCATTTCCTCCACACCAGTTTAACCAATCTATCTTCATTACGCTTCATTAAATTGATAACATAAGGAGCACACACTTCATGTGCAAGGACTGGTATTCTCCCGTGTGCGCGGGGACAAAGATACGTGAATGCTCTATTGTAATTAATTGTTCCTTTAGACAATATGTCACATGCGATTCATCCTGTATGACGTGTGTCTCTCTCTGCATCGGCGGAATTACAGCTAATTGTCCTCCGTTTAAACAAATAGTCGAGCCTCCTCTTCTCATCTCTCATTTAAATTCGTTGCCCTCCTCTGCGCTCACTTCTCGATTCTTTGATCTTTGCAGTCACCTGGTTCTCTCTCTCTCCTTATCCAGCGCCGAACCAAAGCCCTGAAGAAGAGATTGAGCTTCAATAGAATTTCCATGGCAACAGATTTTCATTCATACCTCTCCAATCATGTTTCCCTGGCGCTTCTCCAGGGAGAGCTGAATATGATCTGGTTTAACTTTGATCATGAGCCCACTGATCTTTCAATCAACATGAAATAATGCTGTATCGGCTGACCTCCAACTCCATCAGGCACTTGATTTGTATCATTCTCAGTTCCAAGCAGGGAGATCAGTTTGGGAGATATTAAGTTGCTGCAAGCAAGTCTAAAAAAGTCAGGCGGAGGGTTTTTGGGGTGTGGTTACCTGACGGTTGTGTGAGCTCCGGGGCATGAAATGGCTCAATGTTAGCCTGTGTGTGTGTGTGTGTGTGTTTACCAAAGCAGAACAGCTGTTTTTCAACCAACCTCCCATATAATATCACAGTCCCCTGCCAGTTCATCTCTCAGGTTGCGGCACTGCTCTCACAGAGCCTGCAGCCCCTTACTTGGAACATAATAATGAACTCGACTGCTCTACCGTTGTAACAAAAAGTGCATTCCCCTCCCGCAACCCCAGAGACCGTCTGTTTGCAATTTATTTTCACTGCCAAGATTCCATCACTCATTACTTTCTAAGATTAGGGGAAGTATCAATCGATGTTATGGTAGTTATTACATTTGCTCCTCCTCAGAGACGCCCTCTCTCATTCACAACAGATAATTGTATCTTTATGAGAAACACCAAGAGATCAGCGATGTCGACGTCCTGGCTAAAAGCAGGTGATTCCTCATGAAGCTATTAAAATTCCTCCATTATTTCATTTTCTACCGGATTCAAATGTTTATGGAGTTAAATTTCAAGTCAAATGAAAACGTTGAATACTTCCGCTGTGCAGAACACAGGGCGTTTGTCGGATTATTCATCTCATCCCCGTAAAACAAACTGTCACAAATTATCATATCTCCGGGTTTTCACACCAAAGCTGTCTGCAGATGTGATAAAGCAAGTGCAATTAACATGGCAGCACATCAAATAATGTTCCATTTCCTCCTCCCGACACGACTAAAGATCTTTAATAAGACATAGCAGATCTTTTCCAGAGGAGATGCTGATGCGCTGTGTTAGTTAATTGCGTACATGGCTAATTAGCTGGATTGTTAATTAAACAATTAGTCAGATATGTGTCTGTCTCATTGTTCCTTCATTTCCACAAATCCATTCCTCTATTAATTGAAGCTTTCAGACGAATGCAAAGTCTGTTTAACAAGTATTTGAACACAAAAAGTTCCCTTCCAGTTGCAGAGTCGTTGTAAATCATAGAGGTTGCTGATACATGTGGAAGTTTACCCGAGTGCAACCGGCTGCTTTATCTTCATGTATTCCGAGGTGTATTAGATCAGGACGGGCAACTCTTTTACTCAGGTGATTAAAAGCAAGTCTCAAGTGAGTTAACGATGTCAGTGTTCTTCTCCTAAAGTTGTTATCGGCTGGTAATGAACATCTGAAACCTCCTTTCATGTCTTCTGTACATACACGCTGACCTTTTTCTCCTCTCGAAAGCTGTTATTTTTCATTTTTACACACAATTACTTTAGTAGCTTTTGAAACACCTGCTCTTTTTAAATAATTATCACGTCTCACTCAGCTCCGGAAACCAGTTCCGTGCATCATCATACATGCGCGGTGTTTTGAATGCCTGATGTCACTTGAGGTTTCAACTAAATCTTGGATCCCAGCCAGATCGATCACGCTGCTTCCCATTAGTGTCTCCCAGTGTCCTTCATGGTGTTGAAATCATCCTGATGTGGGTGGCGCGGCGGTAGTTTCCTGGAAGGCCAGATTCCCTCATGTTTGCGTCAGCAGGTGCTGCTCTGTTTATTCATCACACTAACATGTTGTACCGATGGGGCATTTCTGAGGAAGAGGAGGCCTGCGGTGTGCAAGCTGTTGTTTTTATGTTTTACAGATGTACTCACGTATCACGACGACGCTGATCAATTCTGATTTAATATTAAAAAAAAGCTTTCAGGCCTGGAATTTATTTCAACTGTAGGAATCACAGTCACAATCAAATATGGATTAACAAGATATAAAAAGCCGCCGGACAAAAACTGACAGGTTTAATCAAAGATCTTTAATGTATAAACATAAATATGGTAATAAATACATTTTATAAGTACCAGTTGAACAAACTTCAGGTGATTTAATCCTCATTTCCCCCTCGTTCTCTCCTTCTCTACAGCAGACCCGTTGGACGGAGAGGAGTACCTGGACATCATAGGTATAATGAGGAACCAGGCCGGGCGCTACGAATGCAAGGCCAGCAACGACGTCACCACGCCCGATGTCAAATACGTCAACGTGATCGTCAACTGTGAGTAATGACAGACGGCGGCGCCGATCGGCATCCTCATCACCGTTCATGTCAGACGACACTTAGCAGACGGAGTTAAGGGTAGAGACGGGAGGAAGGTGGCGTGGCAGGCAGGGCGTGCTGCTTCTTGAGAGTTGTGAAGGACCCTTCAGTCCTGTTGAGATGAATCCAGGTAGAAAGAGAAACATCTTTAACTGTGATTATAACTGTCATCTTCACTTCTCACGCACTACATCATCGTTTGACAGACACTCAGCATAAGTTGAATAAACTCTCTAGGATCTGGAAAATCAACAGTGGGTATTTACTTAAGTGGCTAAGTTAAATTCTGAAATAACCAGGGTTTTATTGCTTTATCCTCACTGGACATCTATTTCATGTTTATAGGAATGGTCATGTGTGAAAGTTATATGGTAAAAGAAGCTGTGAATGTTTACACTGAGGGGCTGTATGTGGGGGAGTCTGTGGATCTGGAGCTAGAGCGGGTCCTCTAGTGCCACCAGGGGGCCACCAGGGGGCACCAAGGGGGCACCAAGAGGGCACCAAGGGGGCACCAAGGGGGCAGCAGAGGGCACCTCAGCAATTTGGTTTGAAAGTTAATGGAAGATAAAAGTGTTATTATGATATAAAATGTCTAGTAGTATATTACATATCCTAATCGTATCCGCCTTGCCCATCTTTCTAACAACATTCCTCACATTAACTGTCAGTGTTGCCATGGTAACTGTCACTGATGGCACTTAATAAGGCGGACCCTCTACATTACTGTCAAATAAAGTGCAAGTGGGTCAAGAGCGGTTTGGGAAAGGCCAATAATGTACTTGAACGGACTAAAAGTAATTAACTTTTTTGAAAAGGAAAATCTAAGTATTAAAAAGATAATAATAATAGGAAACATGAATGCAACACGAGGGTACAGCAGCAGTCAGCTTGATTTTGGTTGCCGGCTCAAAAATGTGACTGATGTTTGCTTTGCTTTGATATCAATATCGTGTGACTCCGCAGACCCTCCGACAATAAAGAAAACCCAGAGCTCGGAGGCCCAGGTGGGCCGCATGGGGACGCTGCAGTGTGACGCCACAGCTGTGCCCACACCGGAGTTCGAATGGTACAGAGACGAAAAAAGGTAAAAGCACACGTATGATGTGACACACACACACACATACACACACGCCACAAACACATTGTTACTCCTCAGTGAGAAATTACAGTGAAATTGCTCCTGTAAGATGACGATCGTTTCCCACTCGCTGTTACACTTCAGAGATCAAATTAAGCCACAAACACACTGATTCAGGATGGCATTGCAAACACATTGTATATTTACTCTGTAGCCCGAGACTCAGCTAAAATACATGAGCTGTATATAAATACATGATCCGCCAGTGAAAACCCTCATTAAATACATCTCCAGTGATTAACCCTCCTTTATTACAAAGAGCCATAACAACTGGAGGATCCAGTAAAGCAGGAAGCCTTGTGTCCTGAAGCCTCTTTATTACGCAATGATCCCCTGTATCATTTCCAGGACTGAGGAACATGTGGTGCATACATCACAATGATATTATATAGTTCCCATATTGTATCGTACAATAATTCTACAACCAAACACAGATATAACACACACATAGACAACTCGTGCATGTCCTCAGTATCAGTGCATCCTAAACATTTCGTGGTGACTTGTGCATCCCTCGAGCCGCATCACTCGCACGGCCAGAACTCATATTGCACAATGTCCCGTAAGCCTTCTGAGCATTTCATGTCCAAGTCGTCTTCAGACAATTACAGTCGCTTTTTTTTCCATGGACAATTCTGGTAAGAAGCTTTTCACATGCTTTGTCCTAAGCTGATTCCTCCCCGGCTCTCGAATGTGCTACCATCCTCATCACTTCATTCTCCGTGTTAGGAACACTCCTTATCATTACGCACAGTAATTAGAACGGATCTCTTTGATGTCTTTGTCGAATCTGCTCTCACAGTGGCGTTATTGTCACATCCCGACGCTAATTTCATGACATCATCTGCGTAGTTTGATAATGACTAATCACCCACTTAATGACATACTAGGATGTTGTTCCGTGTCTAACAGGTGGGTCCTGTTATACACTGAAAGAGGAGAGCAGAGCAGGCGCTTTACTGTCTCGGGCTCAGGAGGTCGGGAGGCTGTTCCGCAATCAGAAGGTTACCAGTTCGATCCCCCTGGTCCTCCGGAGAGTGTGTTGAAGAGTCCTTGAGCAAGACACTGAACCCCTAAATGCTCCCGATGTGTCATCGATGTATGAATATGTGTGATAGCAGCCTGGCGCCTCGCGGAGCAGCCACCAACCGCGCCAGCAGTGTGTGAATGTGAGTGTGAATGGGTGAATGAGGCAACATATCAAAGCACTCTGATGAGCGTTAAGGTAGAAAGGCGCTGCATAAATGCACCATTTACCATTTCCCTTTTTCTCCTGTGAAATTGCAAATTGACCAGAAACAGATGCTTATTTGAATGTCAAGTCAATTTAGATGTCATACTTCTATCTGGAAAAACACTTGAAGACGATTGAAGTATAATGATATTCAAAGGCAAAGCCAACCCAGATCTGTCAGTGTGTGAATGAAAGGCTTCAATTTAAAATGCTAATCATAAAAGAATGTCACGTACGGACCGTCTCCAATCCCAAATCCATTCGTACTCCAAACTGCAGCTGTAAAAAAGTTCGCTCGGATGCGGAGAGAAATATTGGAGTTGGAGTGTCACAAGTGTTATCACAGATATGGTCTCCAAAGTAATGGGGCCTATCACACCAGTGCTTCAATAGAAAGATTTATGGTCAGTGAAATATTTTGCATTATCTGTTGTTTCCACCCTCCATACATCTCAGTTGTTGTGTGCCCTGGAGGATGCTGGCGATGTGCCCGTTCATGGTCCCCTCTCCCTGTGTGCCAGCGGAAAGTGTTATTGCAGTTTCCCCTTGGATGATGATGTTAATGCACCATAATAATACCATTTATCCTTGCTTGGCCAGTTAATATTTCAGTTCTGTCCTCCAGAATCAAAGCTAATGCACTCGAGCCTGTTCCGTCTCATGTGCATGATTGTTAAGGTGGAGCTCACACGCTTGTTATCCTCTCCAGCAGTTTAACCTCCGTTAATAAATAAATCAAAAATTTGAATCCTCACAGGGGATAGATGCACTTTCACAGTTGCCAGATTCACCACTTAAAACTATTCTTCTTTTGGACGTAATTCGTCCTTGCCGTTGATGCCGACTTCTCCCCGTGTGCCAACGGACGTCATTTCCACCAGCTGGAATGGCAACTGTTGCTGTCGGATCTGATCAGTCTGAGCTAGGCAGCTAATTAAGGCTAACGTCAGCGCCGTGAGTCCGTTAAGAGCACTGTCACCGGTTGACCTTTGGATCAACATGTCAACATCCACAACCCTTACAGGATGTTTGCAGAGGTTAGTCATTGCAACATGGATCCATTTAAGCACATCAGACGTCGGGCGTGGGTCCCCAGGCCCCCCCTGTGTACGGCCGTGCCTGCACCCGCTGCTGATTGCAGCTAATAGTAGAATCCTTTCTTACAATTCATCTGTTTTCCATTTAGTTTTGGAAAGACCTTAAAAAAAAAGTCCCCCTCCTCCCGAAACTGGATGGATCTCTGCACTTCTCTTCGGGAGGCTGATAACTCTAAAGTCTGACCGACTCATCGACTCTTATATAACGCTGCATCACATCTGACTCATTCAATATAGTTTGTAATCAGCCGTGGACTCATCTGTTAATGCCGCCGCACTAAGTACTCATCTGGATCTCTGGGAGGCTTTGTTATCAGAGGAGTCGGTCCTGCAGCCTCATCATGGTCTCTGACGTGGAAGAATCTTTCAACACAAAACAAACCAGATGTGTGGTCCCCCCCTTAAACATTAAAACGTATCATGCTTTGGTTGTAATCTCAGGCATTCCTCAAAGGAAGGATTTACCAGCGTGTAACTGTATTTGACATTTCAACGGCAACTTGCTTACTCGAGCATGCTGCACGTAACCACACGCATCGCAGGGCCTTCAGAAGAGGACTGCGTCCCGTCAGTGGTCCAGTTATTTGCTGCAAACCGCTTGGCACAAGTTGATGAACACATCACGATCTGGTAGAGACTCTTAACTCCCCCACCCACCGTCTTCCAGCCTCAATATCCAATTCATGGGCCTCCTCAGTCGATAGAACATAAATCAGCCTTTTAAACATGAATGACTTTACAACATGTCTGACTTTACAAGGATCTGACTCAGTGCTTAGAGATCCGACTGGTCTCAGAAGAAAAGGCTTCATCGTGATCTCAAAGCGTGATCTGGAGGAGTTTGTTCTGTTTAATGCTCTTTCAAACGTCCTTTATCGGTTATTCTAAAGGAGAAATAGAACTTCTACCAAGAACTGAGCATCAGATTTTATTAATTAATACAAACATTATAGGACTTACGGCTTGTGTTTGTAGGATCAAGCAGTGTCTATATAAGGAGCAATATGAGCATATAAACACGGCTCTTTGAGAGGTAAATCCTTCAAATCCGTGTTGGTATCCAAAGTGAGCTGTCAGCCGACGTGACAGACAGATATGTTTTGTCAGCTGATACAAGGCTGTCACAGCCACCAGACCGTTTTCAATCATCTCCGGGTTACAAGTCTCAGCAAGACTCTTCCCTTGATTTCATTTATCATCAGCCCCGAATCATGACAGGCCTGTCAGTTTCCGTGGCAGTGATAACCCGCCACGTCCTGCAGAATCGAATCGGGTCCAGCTGATGATTCGCTACGGTCTTAGCAGCCCGCGACCACACACTGCATGCCCTGCGCCAAATAGAGGGGTCAAATCATTTCAGTCTGGGGTTTAATGTGGCAGAGTGTCTTTGTGCATCCAGAAACGATTGTTGAAGACGTTCAGAAGACCTCTGCTGCCCTCTGCCTGTGGAGAAGAGCATCAAATTATAAGTAATGATGAGAAGAACTTCTCTCTCTGGAGGTAAACATGCAGAGGGTCTGCCAACCTTTTTGGATGATGTATTCCGGTCCATTAAGCCAAATGAAGAAAGCGGCAGAGGCGGAGACATGTTTGAGGACAAACTTTAAATCGAACGGAGAAAGGTTACAGGATGTAGATGTGTGTGTGCCAACACGTTAAGACATCAAATGGGCAGGAAAAATATTGAGGTCGGTAAATGCTAATTGAAGAGAAGTCTGGAGGTCCAGTTGTCTGTACTGTTCTCACCCCCCGGGCGTTAGGAGTCCCACCTGACACTGAGAGATCCGTCTCTTTTGAGGTCCATTAATTCCCCCTGCTACTGTATTATAATCTTGCGCTATAATCTAAAGTTAAGATTGCTGTTCTGCTCTGGACTCCCTGTAGTGCTGTGTATTATCTGGCTCTCTCAGCAGGCGCTGTGAGCAGGCAGGCAGACCTTTTTCATAGTGCCGACACCTCTCATGAACACACTCTGGAGGATATATCTGCTGCTGGCCTTATCTTTGGAGGTGGGGGGGGTTTGCTTTTGGATAGAGTGAGCATACAGTTGGCGCACATGCCCTCTCTTATGTCTCTCTCACCCGCACTGCCGCCGTTCCCAAGGTGTCCTTATGGGAAGGACCTCAGAACTTTATCACTTTCCTGCTCCCCAGTCGGCCAAATTATGCTGTGCCAAGAAGTTTGTTTTCCTTTTTATGTTAATACTTTCAGGCAAGTACGTGTCAGCATAAACGTCTCGCTCCGCAGCTCAAACTCTGCTGCTTACCCAGACTTAAGCAGGATTAAGTTGAGGCGCCTTAAATGAACTTCACCTCATTCATGATACGAGGGGCTCAATCAGCCGGGAACATGCTGAATCCATTATGTGTGCTCTGTTATTAAAATACTTTTTATTTGGTTGCGATGATTGCGGAGGGGGGGGGATAGTTCATCAAACAGTCTGAGTCAGCAAATACTATTGATTACTTTGCTCTGGATGGAGTTCAAGGTTGACATAATTGATTGTCAGAAGTATGGTGGTCATTAGGGCTCCCTGAGGTGCAGATGGGCTCTGCAGCTGCATACTAAATCCTGTATCTGAGAGCCGGATGCAATCATCCTGTTTGTTATGTGACATTATAAAGCAGCCTGTTCTTATGAAGGAGAACCCTTCTGTTGTGAGCATATATCGACGAATTAAAGCACAATATTATGCATACAACAACACAGTAAATATCCTTTCTCGACAGCTTATTTCCCATCGGTACTCTGTATTGGTTGTTTTTTTTGTTGATTTGTCTGTTGTCAAATGTCTAATGAGTGGTAACGTAGCTCCGTGGAAACTCTCACATATCTCACAGAACAGAAATGCAGGGTGTTGAAGAACGCGTGTTTTAATGAGTCATTTTGTCACAGGAGTCTATTAAACTGTTCCAGAAGCCTCTGAGATGTCGCACCGCGTCCCGTCAGCCGCATTGTGAAGACTGTCATTGCGCAGCAAAGCTGATAATCACGCCTATTTTCTTTTAAGCCAAAAGTAGGTTACTGCCGTTTTCTTTTAGAAAACTCTACCAGGAATAATTTGGAATATTGCTTCATTTAATTAAGCTCTGCCGCAGCTTCCCTCTGCCTCTATCAGCACAGACTGTACAGACGTCCTCTAATTTTCATTACTTTAAAACGGCCTCACTTTTATGTGTCTCTCCTCTGCAGGCTGTCCAACGCCCAGGGCATAAATATCCAGATCCTTGGCTCCACCACCACTCTCATGATTCCCAGTGTCACCGAAGAGGATTATGGGAAATATACCTGTGTGGCCTCGAACCGACTTGGCATCCAGAATGCAAGCCTTTTCCTCTACAGTGAGTATACACACTGCTCCCATTCCCCTTAATAACATCGATTACACACGTGATGCCCGATGGATGTCCAGCTCCTCAGATATTATTGTGAATAATAGTTTCACACTTGACAAGGTTGGAGTTCGATCCATGTACAGTGTTTGAACAAAACTTTTTTTTTCTCTCATCATTTTCTGTTTCAAGGTGAGAGTGAAAGACTTTGAAGAGTTAATTCTGTTAACCTAATTTCCCTGTGAATTACTGACAAATCCTCTGGGAAGAAAGTCACTGGAGCTTTGAACGAACAATATAAAAGGTAGTTTGAGATCCAGTGTAAAAGACTCCTGTGTAGTCATTTGGTTAAGGCTTTACTGCACCCTGCATGAGGTTCATTCAACCGAGCCCCTGTGAAAAATCCTTGTGGAGAATGTCTGCAGAGGAAAGTGACATTTAGTACCGTCACGTTTTGTGTGCTGAGACAGGCGGACGCAAACCCAGAAAATATAGAGAAAGGCAGGGTGTCAAAGAACTCAGTGTTTGTTAACCTGTATCTATAGATAGATATCTATATGGATATATATAATATAGATATATATAATTATTTATATATAGATATCTATATATCTATATAGATATCATTATTTATACATATATTATATATATAGATCTATATATAGATATATGAATATAGATCTCTATATATATATATAGATTATATCTATCTAGATAGATAGATAGATAGATAGATAGATAGATAGATAGATAGATAGATAGATAGATAGATAGATAGATAGATAGATAGATAGATAGATAGATAGATAGATAGAGCTCATATATCTTTCATGTTAGCAACAGTTGCTCCCATAAATATTTTTCTGGAATTACAGATTAAACCACAATTCAATTCTATCACACTTTGTCCATGATAACAATAAAACCACGATAGAGCGGTTAGGTGATAATCGATCCATTGCAGGACAGTTAATCTACAATAGATCCTGATATCTGTGTAACAGAAATGGAATCCCCTTAAGGGGCAGAAAGCAGGAAGCACATATTTAGTACCTACAACCGAGATGAAACTAAAGACAACAAAATGTATGGTCTTATATTAGTGCCTCTTTGACACAGACACACTAACCATAGTGCAACTGCACTGCCAGGAAGCAGAACAGTCCTGGAGTAATGTGAAATGAATGAAGATGATGAAGACTTTCAGTGCTTAACAAAGCAGTCCCACTGCACTGTTTGGGCAAAGCTCCTTGCAAATATTTAACAATCTTGTAGTGGTTTAATTCAAAAGAAACATTCAGCACTTAAGAGCTGTGACTGAGTAAAATGTTTATAAGCGCATTACCACTGTGTGCAGCTGCAGTTTGATTATCACCTCATGAAGACTTTCAGTGTCATATTTAGCGCCTCATACGCCACTTTCACTCCATATTTCACCGCACACCCCTGCCAACACTCACGAAGCGTCGCACCACGATGGCCAAATGGAGCGCGGCCAGTCAGTTCTCCAATCCAGAGCATCTGTTGAGACATGACTGATTGGGGGAGGGACCGGCAGGGACATGCGTCCAGTTATTTTCTTTTCATTGTCATTCAAAAGTGCTTTTCGTTTTTTAGAAGGCGGCTTCTTTGTGTCTTGTCTGTTCTCTCTGAGCTTCAACCACAGCGAGAGAGTCAATAGCAAAACATGGCCACAAGGTGTCACCAAACTCCTCCTGAAGTCTGTATTCTCTTTGGACAGTTTCACTAAATCACAGTTTATGGCTTGTTTGGGAATCTTGTTTTGGGAATTTTACTGGGCGAGGGTGACTACTGTTCCTGAAGGTGGCGGGTCTTTAGTGACTCCCTCTCTCTTTCCTCCCTCTCTCTATCTCTCTGCAGGACCTGGCACCGGTCGTGATATCAACGGCTCTGCTTGTGTATCTCAATCACTGTGGCTCCTGCTGGCCTGCTTCACCTGCCTTTTCTTCAAGTGTTAATACCGCTGTCCTTCCGTTTCCTCCCGTGGCCCTCCATCCTTCCCCCTCCTCCTCCTCCTCCTACTCTCCAACTCACCGACATCCTTATTGCTACCTTATTACCAACGTTACTGTTTGCATCATGATACGAAAACCTTACGTGCTCTCGGGCGCTGCTTACAGATGTTACGACAAGTGGTGGGTTATGAGTAAATCGTTATGAGAACAACAAAAAAGAAATACGAAGGACAGAACAAGCAAACAGTGCTCTTTTAAAGAATTGTGTTGCTCTTTTTAATATGTATGCACTTCTTTGTTTCTGCTGTATCTTGTCTGCGGGGGGGTCTAGACTGGGTTTGGGATTTGTTGTATTTTTGTCTTCATGGGAATGAAAGCAGAGGCGCCCCGCTCACAGGGGACGCCAACAATCGTTTGTCTGTAGAGGACATAAAGTACAGTTCTTCTCACTCCCGGTGTTGCATCATGTTAACTGAAAATGTAGATTTAACCAACTGTTAACCCAGTGCATTAATGAGCAGCAAGCAAAGAATCTGCCAAATATCGACATGAAATTAAAAGTAACACATACAGAAAACAAAAGGGAACATGCTGAAGCCAGTAATCTGTTGCTATAATGAGATTAGAGCTTGATGTTGAAGTCTGTACAACTGTAATCTGATGCTACTAGACCGAAAGATGGATATATAAAGAATTAGATGGAAATCTCTCCAATACATGACTTTATTTCGAGATGCGGCAGCCACTTCTGCTGTTGCGACCGAGCCCAGCCATCGAGGATGCAGCGAATAGACCCGAGACGATCCACGCCGAGTCGAAACCTGTGGAGATCTGTTTGTCTGCTGATGGATGTCTACGTCATCGTTCAATGGCTTTGCAACCACTAGCCTTTAGTCCAAAAGAAATTCCTCTGGTCTTTTGCAGCAGGTGTCTCACTTTCCAAAAAAACTAAGAAAAAAACAATAGGTTATAATGATGTGTACTGTACATAGTAACATTTTGTATTTCTCTATGATAAGACGACTTGTGCTGCGACTTTAACAACTGGAAACAGTAAAAATATAGTTGCAGTGCACGCTTGTCTGCCGACCACCCAATCATACTGTGCAGTCTGTATCTGCTCCTTGGCAGGCGGCACCACATTTAGCTACTGTACCACATACAGTGTTTGCTTTTAGTTTATGAGTTTTCTTCTATACTGCTGGATTTGGATAAAAAAATGTATGACACCAATGAATGACTTACGTTTAGGTTTCTCTTTCAAAGAAGTACGTGTGTTTTAATATGAAATTATACAGAAATTCATGATATATTGATATTGAGGTTATTTTTTTTTTTTTGTCTTTACTTCATTCATTTTAGTTGTCTGTGTATGTATATATACTTGAATCCAATGTCCTTATATATGAAAAAGCAAATTTTATGTGTCCATGTTTCTGAAAAAGGTAGCAATTTGTTGAATAACTTGTAGATCTCTTTAAACTGGCCGTCCTTTGCTCTGTCCCCTGAACTGAAGCCCGTCAGACAATGTTTTTTAAAGGTCATCATAAAAACATTTTGTGCAGATATTACTGCACCTTATCCTCATGATGATACCAGTACTGGCTAACATGACATTGTAGAGAATGGATGTAGACCAGAATTTCAAAATAAGAGCAGCAAAACTGAATACTGAACGCTTTTCGCCTCAATGGATCCATGAGAGCCTCTCTTGATGGGCCTTTTTCCACAGAATAACACCATTATATTACGCTGTCCTGCATCAGTTTGTCTCATCCTCTGCCTGTACTTGTTTTGATCATTGAATTTATTTCTGAATGGACAAATTTACATGAAGATGACGTGTGTAAACTTGTAAAACTCACTCAGATTCCTTTAAAAAGAGAGCTCAGATGCCGCCGCTGTTGTTTTAAGGATTGCTTAAACTGGTGAACTGTTAGATGCTTCCTTATTTCTTTTTTTTTTCTCATTTATTTTGATCTCCTATAAGGTGATTAATAGCAACCAGCTCAGCTCCCTGGCTTAACGAGTGCTCACACCTCCGCTCTTCTAACAGCCAAGCCAGGAAAATGCAGTACTGTAAAACACACGTGTAAGTGTTGTAATCTTTGTCATACATTGAAGACGTGTTCCCATTGTCTTCATCCTGACTGCTACCGAGGTCACGGCTGTGTGACATTATAGTATCGGTGATGTCATCCCTTCCAGTCACTGTTAAATGCAAATAAATCACAACTACGACCCCATTAATGAAAACATAAACAATATCTGGCGTATTCAATATCAGACTCTTCAGTCTAGGTAGTGATAAGAGAGCTGCTTGTTTTTTATATCATCTTGCAGTTTTTTTTTGTTATTATTTATTTTCTACAACTGAATCCCTCAGTGAACATGGTTACAACATGACTCCTGATGTTTTGTACCACATTACATTGGTGTTTCTGCAGACTCTTTTTAGCCTCCGGCTTCTTTCTTTTTTTTTGCAACCGTTATCTTCTGACTGTGATAACTGAACGATCTGGAAACTGTGGCGAAGTAGTTCTTCTATGATCAGTTTGCATGAGAGTGCTCCGCGGTACATGTCTATTCCGGCAAGTCCGTCCGTCTCCCTTTGTGTGACATAACAAACCTCAGGGCAGAGCGAGGCCGGCGTAACTGGCAGACTCTCAGACAAATGTCTGTGAGAGATCATGACAGACTCTCATAACCCCAAAATTCTGCTTTGCTTTTTGTTTAACCCGTGTGGGTTTGCTGAAGCAAAGGGGTAAGGATGCATTGCCTAAATTTTCAATGTTTTCATATGAGTCAAACCCCATCAACGTGGACATGCAGGTTGACACCGACCCGTAAGCACTAACTCATGTACTGAGACTACTGATGTAAAAGCCATGGAGCTCTGTTTACCCATAAAACATAAAGGAATGAGAAATACGGTCTTCCCATTTCTCGAAGAGACCAAAGGCCCGCCTGTGGACGCAGTAACAACCGCCTGTCGACAGACTGGGCATCATCTGCTGAAGACTGTAGATGCACCCACAAAGTTTACGACTGAGGAAAGCCTCAAAACATCGCCATCATCGCTTCACTGTATAAAAACAGTTCTGTTTATGTGCACGTGTGTACTCATCTGATTCTTTTTCATTATTATTAACTTACCCGAAAGGTTACATGAGGCATGAGATACATGATGAGCTGGCCCAACGTTCCACTTTCTGTTACCGTGGTGACCCCTTTAAAACCTTCGATTATTTTCCCTTTTCCTCCTCTGTGTGTATATATACCGTATGATGTTTCTACAGTGAATGTTACAGTCAGCATACCCATGACATTGTGTTTATACAACTCAACATTTAAAAAAATATAAACCGCAAATGTAACTGTTACATTTGTACTTTATATCCTTTGTCATGGGAACTAAGATTCAGTCATATAATACGACACAGCAATGTCCTGTTTTTTTTTGTTTTTTTTTCTATGTTAATTTACATTATTACGGCATAAGGTAAATGCAGTCAGTTTCTAAAAAACAAAACAAAAAAAAAAGGGTGTGTAATAAAAAGGTTTATGACAAAAAAATGTTCATAATACAAAATACATTTTGAATTCAGTGTTCTGTATTTGAATGTGACTAGAGATGTCCGGGCGAGTAACTTCTTTTTGGAGACAGCTTGGAACACACAGAATCGTCATGGGGCTGTTGTGTTCATCACCATGTAACATGCTAATAAAATAATATATGTATTGTTATATTCTCTCTGGAATACGTTTTGTCCTGTGAAAGTGTGAGAAACACAACTGATGTCCTGGGATTGCTTCTGTTTCCCTTATTTAACGTCCAAATATGAGAGGTAGGACTGGTGTGATCACACCTTCATTATAATACAGCACGAGGTCCTTTTATCAAATCACTGCGCAGCTTCCGGAGCGGTTGTCGTGCTGTGATTTGTCCACAAGGTGTCATCACACTACAAGTTATCCCACCACCATGCCACTAAGGTGTGGTATGTGGAGGAAGGAAACACATTATTCTAAACAATCTAAACCACCAGAAGATGATCAGAGGATGTTGAGGGTCAAAGGTCGGAGGAACACGATTGCAGCTCGACATGTTCCAACAGCTGGAGACATGTTGGCAGACAATTTCCTGTAACAGCTGCCGATGAATCTATGACTAAAACACACTGTTTAATCTGCACTGGGTGGCTGAACAGGAGAACCTGTATGTTCACATTAGCTGTTGTTTTTAACCACAAAGAGATTTTGTAACAGTGAAAAGAACTTAAGATGCCCACACACCAATCTTAGTTTCGAAACAGGAGAGCCAGAAAAAGAAAGACAGACCGGTGCTGGGCGAGTAGAAGAGAGGTAGATGAGAGCTTCATTAGCGTGAAGGTCATTCAACTTCTTTGACGCTGCTGTGGTATTTAAGTCAACTGTGGGGTTATTACCTCTACCAAGGACGTTAAGTTTGCAGCGGTTGTCTGTCTGTCTGTTAGCAGGATTATGCATAAAACTTCTTTGAAGAACCCGTTAAACTTTGGGGGCGGAATCTGTTTAACATAACAAAACGCCGCAATTGTCCAAGTGTGCATCTGTCAACAGGATTAACCAGAAACTGGCCAAGTGGAACTCCAGATGGAGGCTTCCTGTAAAAGCTGTCACGGCACCTCCGGTGATTCAAAACAACGCTGCATAATCCAGCAACTTTCTATGTTCCTCGACTTTCCGAAGAAGTGAGTCACCTGCGTCTTCCAGGAGACTCACCTCTACAGCTTCTGCTGTGCTGAGGGAGGAGGAGCAGAACAATCAGTCTGCACAGCAGCTGGGAAAAAGCTTCTTATTCTAAGTATAATTAAAGAGATTCTGTTGCCTCTAACTTCCTCTTTGAACAATGATTGTACATGATGATTTTCACAATTCAGCTGTTTTGTTTGTTGCGTGTGTGTGAGTGTGTGTGTGTGGGGGGGGGGGGTCAGAGACTGCAGTGGTTATAAAATCAAATCTGAACAGTGCAGAGCAACATCTGGGAAGTGACTGCTGTTTAACATGTAGTGTTAAAGGCCTGTGACTAATTTCACAGGAAATATTCAGGAAACATGTATTACTCATTCGAATGCATCAATTTGTGCATATAATAGAAGGAAGGGAGGACTACTGCATTCCTAGTTATCGTTTCATCTTAACTGAAACATCCTTTTTTATTTAAGACAAACAGGCTCCATTCTAACTCCCAACATGTGTATTTCTTAAAGTTACATCCAGTTTTCTTTCTCGAGGATCTTTATAATCATCTCATTCTGATATTATTCATAAACATTATTAACAAATGGAACTCACATCTGTGACTACCTATACATCTACAGGACCACTTGGTGTCTGGTTAATTCCCCATACGAAGGCTTTTGTTTAGTCTTATTCACCGGACTAGTTCATAGACACTTCTTGGGAGAATGAGCAGGAACTGATCTATATTTAAGATACCGTGGCAGATGCCCTCCAGCTGTTACAGCAATTGTATTTGAGCAAGAGTCACCAAGACTTTGTGACTTTGTGTTCGGTGCATGTGTTTGCTCCTGTTTTATATCATCCCAAACTAACCGGCTGATGGCTCCAGCTTCATGTTGAATAAAAGAAATGAGAAGTCTGTTCGACCTCGTGATGTAACAACGCCTGAAAGAGACTCGACAGCGGATGATGGTAATTGGCACATTTGCTTTATTTTGAAAACAGACATTGAAACCATTTTTATTTTTTCATTATTTTTCACAAGTTTGAACTCCTTGATAGGTTGAAACTGGACATTGCACTCACTGGAACATAGGAAATGTATTTTTTGTTTGTTCGCTCGTTTGTTTGATTTTTCTTTTTTAGTTTTTTTTTTTTTTTTACATCTGTGCAAGAGTATTATTCCAATTCATATAAACTGTCATAACAACACCGAAGACATCAAAAAGAAGCCGCCACACCTCTTAAGTATTTGTGACTGCGAAAAAGTTTCCTCTCAGAGGGAGAGTTCCCATCATGCATCTGGTTCGATGGTTCATGCTACTGTTCTCATATTCGTTTGGCGGAACATAAATCGTCGTGTAAGAGCCATAAATACTGTAGCTGATTTCTATATTTTATTATAAGTCATTTAAATGGCAACAGGTCCTTTACTGTAAATGTGAGTAAACAGAGAGTTTGTAAAAGGGGTGTAAACCAAGCTTGAGAGACTCAAGCAGAGTAGAAAGAGAGTAATAGTCTTGTCCTATATGTTGTTTTTTGGTGTAGATCAAAGCTGCCCAACTGGAAACGTCACACATTTAATCATACATTCGATTTATATTATATGTCAGTGTATTACCTATATTGGTTGTGTTTTCAGTACACTTGTACTGTGCTGAAAACTGGAGTTGCATTTTAAAACCAGCTTGTTTTTGTGCGTGCATTTGGCCAAAGGACAGATTTCATGTGCAAAATGTGTTAAAGGACCTGCATTGCAATGCAAATGAAGTTGAATGCGTTTGCAATGAGTTCTAAATGTGTAAATATCCAGTTGGGAGCGTTCAGTCCAGCACCGGTTCACTTACAATAAATAGTAAAGATGTTACTCCTCCTCATCATCGTCGTCATCATCGTCAAGGTAACAATCATTTTTCATAATTATCAACAACATCACCACCACTTCATCATAGTATTAGCTTGAGCCAAAAAACTTCACACTGGAAACTCCCCCAACATGAGAAAATAATTGCCACACAAAAAATGACAAACAAATAAAAACGGACTGCCTTCTCATTGGGAAGGCAAAGAGCAACCTTTTTTAGAATTTTGTTTTGTGTTATTCTTCATACTCTTAATTCTGCTTTCTTTCGGTTGGACTTTGCCTCAGTCATCCTTGGAGTCGGTGGCCTCAGCATCCGCTGGGGTGTCCTCCTCTGCTTTAGACTCCTCTGCAGCATCTGGGTGGAGGGAAGAGGAGAGGGAGAGGAGGAATAAAGAGGTGATGACGGTGGAGAAAGGAAGGTAAGGTGCAAAGAAGGGGGGACGTGGTGGATAAAAGAAAGTTAGCCGGTGGAGAGAACTGTTCATATTGTGGGCTGCAATGATACAAATCAATCTGGGCCTTTTGAGATACTGAGCATCAAAGAGTTCTCATATAGCCGCCACGATTGATGTATTAAATATTTCACATCCAAAGGCTCTCTTTGAAGGAAACAGCAATCGTAATGGAACATTCGAAAATCAGGATCATTCTGGAGTGAAATACACCGAACGTGTCGGCTTCGCTAAGCTCGAGGCGGAATCAGTCAACGAGACGCAACCTAATGTTGGAAATACAATATTGACTGTGTGTGTAAATAATAAAGAAAATACGCTCCTGATGGACCCATGAAAGATTTGAACTGACATCACAACGCCAACAGAGGCATCTCAGACTGTCACTGTAATACCCAGAGTGCACCGCACAATGCAAACAGCCACAGGTGGTTTACTAAGAAGTGAATAATGCTGAATAATGATCCATGATTTATTACTAAGCCCCTGCAAATCGCTCTTATGTGTTGCATTTGTTTAATTGGGCTGTGCTTTTGTAATCCGAGGCTGTAATCCTTATGGCTGCTGACGAAATCAAGTCACATTTTCCTAAGATGGTGTCATCAGTCGTCAAAAATCAGAGTTTTTTTTATCAAAGTGGAGCAGAACATAAAGAAAGGGATGATGTCATTCACTGAAATGAGCTCATGCTCTTTTAATAGAAAGAGGAGACATGGAAGAATGACATCATTGCATTGGAGATTAGGGTTGATGGAGTGGGTGGGTGTGTGTGTGTTTATCCCATTTGTGTCCTGAAGTGTGTGTGTGTGTGTTTGTGTGTGTGAGAGAGAGTGTGGGGTGGTGGTGGGGTTTTATTTTATTTGGAAGG
>CAAKHC010020173.1:65086-98130 GCA_901007825.1 Macroramphosus scolopax
CCCCCCCCCCCCCCCTCCCCCCCCCCCCCCCCCCCCCCCCCCCCCCGTACTCCCCCCCCCCCCCCCCCCCCGAACCTATTTTAGATCAGCACTCCTCTCTTCTACATCTTCTCACCCTCCTCCTTCTACTCTTTCAGCCTAGCTCCTGCAAAATTTGCGGCCCCACCCTAAAAAAAAGGCTCCCCCTTAATGACTGAGGCCGATGACAGGCCAGTTTTTGCCCTGACAGATCTGTTTCTTCAATGTCTTTATTTATCCCCCCCCCCCTCTACACTACCCCTGTTTATCCCCATCCACATCTACAAACAAAATAATGTGTCTTTTTTAAAAAAAGAAAAGATGCTCACAAATGAAAGGCTTGCGTGTGTTCTACACTCTCTGGATCTCAGTTCAGAGTTATGAGCCGGTTTAGCTCCACGTCCAAATTGCCATGGCGATGCCAAAAGCATGTTTTCTGGCACAGCCAGGAGCGGCACTTGCCAGGAGAGAAGTGTGAAAGGGATGATCACAAGGCGCATGCATGGATACATGCATACACACACACACACAGAGACACACACACAAACACACACACACACACACCACTCTTAGGACACGTCACCCGCACCACCATACCACCCACCCCCCCATACCCAGCGCTCTCTGTTCTCATGGAAACACAGCAGATAGACTAGAAGAGCAGAGGAGGAGGAGTGTGCTTGTGTGAGAGAAAGAGATGGAGGGAGAGAAAGGGATGAAGGTAGGAGGAAGAAGCAAGCCGGGTGTGGCAGACTGGCAGGCTTTCTCCCTCCCTCCCCCATTTTTTCTCCCTCTGTGCCCACATTTGCACGCAGCCCGGTTTAATGAGCGACCACAATGCATGCACGATCGGCACAACTACATTTATAACCATTAGCATACAGTGAGCCGTGCAGGCGCGTGCTGCTCCTGCAAACACCCACACTCTGTATTTGCCTTTCATAATGCACAAACACACACACACACACACACACACACACACTGTAGTGTCAGAAGAGTCCCCACCCCCGCTCTGACACTGGCGAGCACCAGCAGATGCTACAGACACAATGACGATGGAGGGAGGGATGGAGAACGGGACAGACAGGAAAGAGAGAGGGAGGAGGAGAAAGAGTCCTAAGGGTTTGCGCTCCGCTCTTCTTCACTGTTACGGGATTATTCCACATCCAGTTCACTGAGGGGAAATCATTAACCTGTGCCGCTGAGCCACAGCCTTCCCGGTGGTCGCTGAGGCCACCCAGCCAAATCCAGCACTATTACTTGGCTGTACTACATCATCACTATGTGTCATCATGTTCTGGGCTACAGCCAACCATGTGACACACACACACACACACACACCGTAATGCAGGGTTCTGCTGAGCTTGCATGATCCTTCTCAGCACTGCCCTGCTTTACTTTCATACCATCATGCACATTCATACTGTCCAGCTGCCAGTTGACGGATCCCTAATGGGCCACTTCAGTGGAATAACTGGCAGATAAGTGCCTTGCTCAAGGGAGCAGAGTGACTTCTTCTGAACATCACACGTCTCATATCTCCATGTCAGGAATGTTTCAAACACCCAGACTAGTGACAAATTAAATGGAAAAAAAAAAAAATACAAATGAGTGGCTACACATGATAGTTACTATAATGAGCATATTAAAGCTGAAATGATTAGTCAATTAATTAATTAGATCAAAGACTGATAGTGAACCTGCAATAAATATAATTTATATGTATTTTTATTCACTGGCTCCAACTTCTTAACTATAAATATTATCTGGTTTTCGTCATCTTCTGTTTAACCCTTAAGGACCCGGATCCATTTCTCCTTAAATCAGGTTGTAATATGGAATATAGGACATGTTATTAAAGCATTACAATTGTTAAATGGGTTGAAACGTACCTTTAGTAACAAGATAGAAGCTTTATAAATGAATTAGCTGCTTCTGTCACATGTGCTGACCAGGCACACCACCACTTTGGAAATGATGTCATGGGGAACACGAATTCCCACATGGTCCCATGACTGCACCAGGATGTTCAGCAGACGTCACTGAGGGACTTCATGAGTTAAAGTCAAGACTGAAGCTGTTTAAGGAACTTTCCAGAACATTTAAAGGGTTTGTGACAACCTGTGTCACCATGGGTTCTTATGGGTTAATGATGTTAGTTAATAATGATAATAATCATTAGTTACACCCCTCTGTTTTGTATGCAGGTCACCACTCTAAGTTTGTCACCCTTTGGTGTATAACTAAATATCTATTTACTTAAGAGATGAAATGCATTTGTGTCAATTTCAACAGAGCTAAACTGATGAAGGCTCTGAAGGCTGACTGAAGGCTCACAGCATCAAGAGTTAAATATCAAGGGGATGGGCATGTCTGCAAAAATCCTGAGAAACAAAACAGGAATGATTGGGATTGTCCAAACGAAAAAAAATAGAAATCCAAACACTCAAATCTCCGAGAGCCAAATGTAACAAAGACAGAGAGTGTGTGGGAAGATCTTTGAAAGGAATCCATCTGATGCGTTCTGCAGCGGGTTTGGCCTGCAGCTGACTGCGAAGCTGACCCGGCTCCTCGTCCTAACGTCTTAGTATGCTAATTTATGTCCAATTATCTGAGGGTAAAGTACTGAATAGCATTCAAGAGGCAAATAATGGCAACAGTCTCGGTTGTTGTTAGTAACTGTGTCTACACAGTCATTTCCGTGATTACAGTGTAGTATATTATTAACATGTGTTCGCAGAAAATAGGACACCTAATTTACATCCATCCACAAGACATCATCAGCTTATGCTGGGAGATTTCTCCCTTATAGAGCGACGTTATTTGTCCTACTTCCTTGTAACGTGTTTTAAATAATGCTGCAGCTGCTATATGTGATGCACATCAAATAACTGCATTGCAACTGTGCCTCCTTTGAGGTGGCAAACAACGCTCTGGGGACGGAGGCCAGGTGTACGCCACGTTTTTATACCGCCATTATAAAACTGCAGTTCACATGAGTCAGATTGTTCCCAATTTATGTAAAGATGATATGCACTTGTAAAGTCTATTTTTACATGAAGATCTAGCTCGTGCATCTTGGAATACACTCGTGTTAGTTCTGCTGCATTGAACGGCGACGAGGAAATCTGTACTTTCAGGCTGACGGTGATGAAGGTCCTCGTTTGCAGCAGTAAAGGTCACTGTATGTGAGGAAGACAAGGAGATCCACATGCATTTACCAACTGCAGGCTAGGGATGTAAAATGAAAAGGAAAAAGCTACACATAACCTATGTAATCAAATATAACTTGTATTCCATATCTTGGCATTTTGAAAAAAAAATGGTAGAAACATCAGGAAGAGCCACAGAGGAGGGATCCCTCTCCCAGGACGGGGAGTCGTCGCACGATCAGAACAGACCATCAACGTCACAGAATCACAGGTGACGATGGCAAAACATCTGACACATGCATTATAAAACATATCTGAAGAACGGAGGTCGAAAAGAAGCTTGAGGTCTCACAACGTAGTACCTGCACCGCGCTGTGTTCTCATCGCCATGGTGACCTGGAGGAGGACGGATCACACGGAGACAAGCAAAAGAAGCAGAAATAAACGACATGAATACAGATTGATCTAAGTTATAAAACATGAGTGAGAGCTCCAATAACACCGATGTTGGATTGGGAGAAGAAACTGTTTCCTGTTATTACTGCATTGGACGGAATGTGAAGCACATCTGCACAAACCTTCCAGATGCCAAGTGATACGTTCTGGTTACGTACCGACGGAGGAAAACAAAGAGGAAGCTGCCTTTAATTTCAGACACAAGAATTGAATTCACAGTTGGGCACATTATTATTGGGAAACGCTGGATAAGATGTCACAATGAAGCATCACAATAACATCATTGCTAAGCTGGATAATCAATAATGATGCCTCATTGATCCCTGGTACCTAGAACACTTCCTATCTCCTTCCTGCTCGATCACAGTGTTTGTCGTGGCCAATTCACGCGCAGCAGGGAAGTCTAATAACGAAACATCGATCTGATTGAACAAAGCTGTTCACGTACAGCAGTCATCAAGTTATTACTGTTGGGTTATAATAAAGGATTCCTCACTGGCCTCTGGCAGCTCGTTGTCTCCTTTCAGAGTGAAGAGTCTGTTATTCTGTCTGAACATTATATATCCTATTTAAATATAACGCACGCAACAGCAAGCCATAAATCTGCTCTGCCTTCTTTGGTAAGTTGGTCTTTCTTTGATTGCTCGCTGCAGCCGTTTAGGAGAGTTTTGTATTTCATTATGATTTGTTCCAGCGCTTCCTGTGAGCCAAGATTTCCCTGCCAGTAATACCAGACAGCTGAGATACATGTTGATTAATATCTGTCATGAGGGGACGACTGCTTCCTCTGCGCTGCGAAGCCCAAAGATATAGTTGAATTGAATAAAAACACATATTCTACTAAGGCCTCATGCGTCAATATACTTTTGAGTGGTAAATGTAAATGATAGCAGTTTGTAGTAATGATATTTTATCCTGAGGTTGCAAATCTGCCCAGAAAATTGAGTCCAGGCATTTAACAGTGTATTTTCTTTCTTCGATCATTTTTTAACTTTTTTTTTTTTCCATCCTGGCATGAGTAGGCTGTTGCCATGGTAGTTCAGACGAAGCAGGAATGATAATTGTTTCACCATAGCAGTGTGTGAATTATTAAAAACCCTGAGTGTAAGGACGTGAAATAGAAAATAAATGTGACAGAATGAGGACTTATTGTGTTCTGTATGTTTTTATTAGGTCTTTTCATTAATATCTGGTCCCGTGACTGCGTAGATGAGTCAGATGCTCCCGCAACGTGCGAGCGACTCCGGCGTGTCCTTAAGAGTTCTTAAAGGAATATTCAAGAACATTCATGAATAGTGGAAGAGAAACCATTCATGAATAGTTCAACAGACCAAACAAAGAGAGAGAAGAAGTGAAAATATTCGTACGGTTTCAGCGTTACCGTTAATTTGTCTTCGTTTGCAAACTACAGATGCAAAAACGTAACGAACAAATCCACAATATTAACTTGCAGGAGGCGTCCTCATCTCAAAAGTATGGATGCACCGATGTATCTGCCAAACATCGGGATCTGCAGATATTCGCCTTGCTGACGGCCATCTGCCTTTCGGCGAAGAAAAATGACATCCACTGGTGGCATCAGCCTGCCCAGCTGAGACAACAAAGACTGTTTCCTACATTTGTGTGACACTGTGATGACAGACTGAAAGACTTGGAAAAGGTTATTATATTTAAACTGAAGATGTCTTTGTTTCCATGCCACAAAAAGGAGAACGAATAAAAAAATAAATAAATTAAAAGAAAACATTGGTATCGACTATTAGCCATTGTAAACATCTGTATTGGCCTCTGAATTTGATTGGTGCATCCGTAAGTACTCACACACACACACGTTCACTGCTGCTGCTGCTGGAAGTAGTCAATCTCATTATTTGATTACAAGTGACAAAATTAAACTCTTTATTTTCATTCCATAGATATAACAGAAATGTTGCACGGGCAATAAATTAGACAGAATATCTATCCTTCAAAATAATACATTCTACTTATGATACAAAATGTATATACAGTGCTCGTCCGTCTGTTGGTCAACTAACCAGATGGAACCAGCCGTAGACCTGTGCAGACTCAATCAGATGTCGTAGCCTTAAAGACTCAGAGCTCTGCTGATGTAGACAAAATAAACCTTCTTGATGAGCCTTGCGGACTTCAGGTGATTCGAGACAAAATCATTATCTGCATATTTCATTGTGTTACATGCTGGAGAAACAAAAACTACAATTATCCCGTCCATAGAGGTCAACACCAAAAATAAACATCTACAAAAGTCACTAGGTGAGAGGCTGCAGACAAGGTGACTGCAGCGCTGTTTCCCCTTCAGTACCGAGCCACTAAACACACACCCGCAGTTACAGGTACCAGCCAGCAGGGTCCTCTAGCATTGAGACTCAGCATAGCCGTCGTCCATCAGTGCCTGCTTTTTCAGATTGTAGTACTCCTCCTCATCATCCGAGTCCTGGACAGTCAGAAAACAACACAGTCAGAGGAAGATACATACAGACAGGAATACACACACTCACATAACTACACTGGAAAAATCAATATTTTATCAACCCTCAAGTCCTGTTGTCAGACATAGAGGGCATGTAAAATTAAACATATGAAAGAGATCTGGCAGACATGTCTCATTGACTTATTTATGGATGGGAAGGCGTAGTGATGTACTGTACCATGAGATATAGGTCACAGCATGTGGCCGTCTTTTCTTTGGCCACTGGTGGGTTGATGCCAAACTCCTCTCTGAAGAAAGGACAGCAAAGATGGTGAGCGATCGCAACAATCACCATGACAACCGCCCGCTACCTGTCTGTTACCTAGAACACCGTAACGATTTGCTCCGAGAGTAGTTGTACAAGAAAGTAGTTTCATTGATTTGAACTGATTTAAAACAAACAGATAAACTCTACAAGGATTTAAACTGATTTATCATAGTTCTGATGTTTTTCCACACTTACGAACGATTGAATTTGGGGCTGTAAGAAGACACTTACAAACTGGAGCCCAGTTTGAAGGAGACGGGTCCGTCTCTGTGTGATACCAAGCCAAGAGACTAATGGGAGACTATTCACAAAGAGATGATGCTAATGCTGTCGCAAACCAAAGTGAAAAGGAGGGAAATAAATAAAAACAAATATCAGATATGGTCGAAGGAAATCTTTTTAAAACTACCTGGGCTGCTGTATCCGTCAGTATAATGATCATTTGGACACCAAAGAGAGACAAGATACACCATGAACCCGCCTGCAGATCAGCTAATTGCAGACATAACTGTTGGACGCGGCGCTGATTCATTGCGCCTTTCTACAACAGGCAGATTGTACTAAAATCAAACCCTTAACTCAAACTAAATTCTTGTTTAACCTTCATAAAATTAGCAATCTGGAGGGGCATCCATAACCATCAGAGCCCGTATCACCCCCCGGAGACCCGCTTCAGTGATTGGCTGAACAAATCCACTCACCCCTCGGTGACCTCTATCGGCGATCTGTAAGCCTTTGATTGGTGGCGCTGCTTCTTGGGACAGAGCATCCGTCCAATCAGGATGAGGGTGACGATAGCGGAGGGGAGGAGGATGAAAGCGAGGAGGACCGCCACGTCAGAGAAGCGAATGCTGGGCGCTGAGGAGGATGTGAGGTCATTAGACATATTAGCGAGAAGTTTATGAGCATCCAAGGTTCTTATCCTCTGAAGCCAAAACATGTCTCAACATCCGGGTAGAGACACAGAATATTCAGACACCTGGACGAGGTGTGTTGTAGTATCCTACTGGGGCACTTCAGGTGGATGCAGGGTTGTAAAACCAGGATGATGATGATGTTTACATGTGCATGTTAAATGATTCACGATGATAAGTTCACCATCTTACCCTTCGGCGTGACCGTGAGCACAGTGTGTGAGGTCGGGGAGCCGTGGACATCAGGCGGGTTTCTGACGGAGCATGTGTAAGTCCCGTTATCGTTTAACGTGGCGTTGATCAGAGAGAGGGAGGCTTCCCCGCGCGCCGGGCTTCCCTGCCACCGGATACGCCCGGTGAACTGACCCTCGAGAGGAGGGAACGCACGGGAGGAGAAGTGGAAGAACTGAAGGGAGAAGAGAAGAGGTTCAAAAATCACAATACACGAAATGAACGTCCTACGCGACTTATACAGCTGGAAGACGACGATTCAGGGGGAAGAAGCCTAACAAGACGTATAATCACTCCTAAATCGGAGTGATAATTCTTGTGTGAAGGGAAACCGTGTAAATCGACAGGTGGCAGGACAGATGGTGGTGGGACATTTTCTTTTTGGCAATATTGTCGCTCGCAGAGTGAAGTCGAGAGCTGTCTCTCCAGTCTGAGGGACATGAACACAAATCTGACCGAGCGAAAGGAAACGTTTGAGAGGGAACATTTTAACTGCACGTCTGAAAAAAGCTGGATTCATTTTGCGTTTAATGCTTTCAGCATTAGTCCGCCGCTCTGATAAACTAACCGATTCAAAGTTTAACAAAGCATTAGAAAACTTCAAATTAAGATGAAGATGATAAGTGTGTCGTTGAGTAATGTGAGCAGACGGCGGGTGCACTTCCCAACTCCATCTTGAACTAAGCGGGTTGAGTTGGATGAGAAACACGAAGACATCAAGAAGCTCTCGGATGACATGTCAGATAAGATCAGATCCCCCCGGCCATCCTCTGTGCTCTCGCAGCAGACCACAGAGAAGTTATTGATTTCCTCTGAGAACAACACGGATGCGTTTCCATCCTGCCGAACGAATGCAGCTGCACAGTATTCAATCAAAAGAGTGTTAAGAAGGCACAAAGCCTCCCCAGAGCGGAGAGGCATCCATTTATATTATCATAATGCATTTGTCACTCCAGGAACACGAGGCGGCTCGTGGTTATTCGTTCAAACTGGCAGCCATTGGCAGCGCGCGGAGAGCCGGCGCCCTTCAGGACGCCCAATCGAGACAATGAGTGTTCCCTCTTCATCATGCATCTTCATATTATAACCTTATAAACATTTAACAAATGGAGATTATTCTTAATTACAGCATCTTTGCACATCCTGCTTCAAAGTAAACGGGTCTGAACACCCTTGTAATCAGGTGTCATATAGTTCCACCGGTGCAGAGTGACAGCGAAGGCTCATCAATCCGTCTTTGTCCTGTAAATAAACCTGACAACCTCCATGTAAACAAATAAATCTGTTTACTAAAAGGCTTTCCTGTACAGTACCTCACTACTACAGCACAGGTTCTTTGGGGCTGAGCACAGATCACACGGTGTCAATGAAACAACCTAAATCATATCAGCCTTCACTTGATGACACTGAACAAATAAAGCTTGTGGTGGAAAGTCGGACGAGTTTCCTGGTGTTGATTCTTTTGGTTCTGTGTTCCTCCACGAGGGATTTCCTCCCAGGATGCACAAAGACGATCAGATTTATGAGGCACACCTTAATAAACCCGAAGCAGTATAACACAACAACCCGACTATAAATCCTCCCTTCATGAGGATTATATATCATAATGTTCTACAATCACACTGTCTCTCAACTGCATTGCTGTGTTTGTCCCCCAGTGTGTGTGTGTGTGTGTGTGTGTGTGTGTGTGTATGTGTGTGTGTGTGTGTGTGTGTGTGACCAGCCCATGAAACAGATAGATCGGGCCCTTTTTTCTTGGCTGAATCCCCTTCCTCCTCGAGTTCAGAGCCTTCACTTAACAGCACATTTGCAAAAAAAAAGGTTGCCAAAATAGATTAGACGAAATGTAATTCAGGTGCAGAGAAATCGCAGGCCAAGAAGAGACACGACACTTTGATGCTGCCAAGGTGCAAAACATATTGATGTAATTGGTTCAGGACCTTCTTTAGAGGACCTGTGGCCATTGTTGATGGAAACAGTGAGGAGGAGGAGGATGAGGATGAGGAGAGAAGTAGAGGGAGATGTATGGTAGACAGAAGCTAGACATGAGCTGTCCGCACCAGCTTAAAAATATGTAATAAGGGATGAAGGTGATTAGCATTAGGCTATGACATCGCTTGTTTTCGGATTGATCGCAGTGATGTACGAACCGTTGAGTGTACAATTCTGCAACTCCGATGTGTGGTCTCTTAATCTCACTTGATTCCCTCTTACTCATGACACAGGTGTAGAGTTTTTAGGGAGTGGTTTACATATTCAAGTGGTTTCAAGATGGCTCGTGTGATAAACTTTGGTGGAAACCGTCTGGGCCTCAGCACTGGAGTGGAGGAGAGGACAGGAAGGTTCAAGAGGTGATGACACCCCGTCACACTACTGTAAGTGCATCGGAAGCTTCACAACAAGTGTTCACACATCAAGTGTATTAAAATATGAAACGCACCCGACCCGGATCTGTCCAGAGACGATCTTATTAAAATGAATGATTGTAATATTGGCTCTATAAATGTAAAATGATCAGTTTGAAACAACAGAATATCTTTGTAATGAACAGCTCTCTCAGGTCTGTCAGCTTCCAAGCGTAAAGCCCATTGAGGCGTCGTTATTTATGATTTGGGGTTATTTGAATAGAATTGACCTGACTTGACTTGACAGTCGATGCAGCAGAGGCGTGTCTCTTCCTTGCAGGGCAGTAATCTACAGCTTTGGAGGGAAAAAAAAAAGAGGCTTCCGAAGCGTTCCTGAACAGTATTTTATACTTAACGATGCAGCTTAAATCAAGATCAGGCACAAATGAAAAGCCTCACGCCGAGCGGCATTATTTTACCGCCTGAGAGTTTACACACTGGGGACAGTGTCAACAAGAACTGTGTGTAATGGACTCGCAATAAACTGAGTCAAAAGGATAAATCAAAAAGCACATACAGACTCACCTGAGCAATCACAGACGGTGATAAAGCTTTATGATTTTACAACCAGAAGTCGAGGAGGTGCATTCTGCAGGGAGGCTGATAGCAGGCAGGGTAAGTGTCATTCTCGTCGCAATGCATCGCAGTGCGAGGAGACGACTGATCATTTGAGGACTTGGCAGCCTGCATGGGAGCTGCGTGAAGTCACTGACATGTACCGTAAGTGTCTGCTTAAACTTAAACAGTTAAACTTAAATACGCTTTTAAGGTCCGGAGATCTAAAACGCAACGGTAAAGAGTCAAAAGCCTCCACTGACTGGTTCACACAACTTAACTAAAGCGTCTTAATTAAGCTTTACATCATCATAATAGTAAATTTAAGCACGATTCAGCAGAATTCAATTGTCAAATCCTCCAATGTGCCATCAGCTTTCACTGATATATGATTGAACATCCGCCAGTGTTCTGCAATCTACCAAATGAATTCTCGGCTGGACACACACAGCCACTGAAGCCCTGCAGCAATTCAGATTGACACTAAAGCTTTGGCTGCAATATTATATTTCTGATGCATGCTTTCTGTGATATACGAGCACGGACACACAGGCCAACAAACCGGCCCGGAACTGCTAATGAAATTGAATAGAAACAAATTAGAATAAGAGGTTTGAAACTTCCAAACTTTGTTCCATCTCTGGATCAGGAAGCCAAACATTCTGCATGTGTGACAAAGGGAACAAACTACCTGGGCTGGGTCGAAGAGGAAGTATGCGCACTTGCATGATTTATCCTCCAGCAGCAGCTGGCACACCTTTTTTTTTTTTTTTTCAGAACACCTTCGGAGGTAATGGCAGGATTTCTGCTGACACACATGCATGCACACGCCAACACCCTCCCTGTGTAACAATACCACTACATTAGTCATTTTCTTCTCCTCTTCCTACACACTTTGAGGCAAGACATCTTAATGACCAAACCAACAGTACTGCATATCAACGGAGCCACAAAACATTAGCCTTCACTTAACTCTGAGTGCTCCTATAGGAAACGATAGTATATAGGGTTGCAACTACCACACTATGGATTCCAACGGTCCAAATGCAATTACATTGAACCACATTTGATGGTTATCTTCAAGTCCAAATGGAGCTGCTTAAATTATGTGGTTGATTGTAGTGGACTGGTCACTGAAACTGGACCCTGATTGTACAGGGTTAGAGGACTGAGTGCAGCTTTGGGATGGGATGGACGCATCGCAACGCATTTAGAACAAGACCGCAAGACCACTACAGAGGAAGGAGGATCAGGACAGCTGTCCGGCTGGGGTTTCCGGGGGAGAAGTGTCTGAAAGATGCAGGGGCTGGTCTGGAATGTGATTGGATACGAGAATGATGCCGATGAAGAATGCAAGTGAGAAGTGTTTGATCAGAGCAAATGTTAAGTGCAGGATCAGAAGTCCAACTGATGTTTGTACAGTGGAAGCGATGACATATATACATCTAGCACAAATACATCGATCCGATCTACCACAATCGTGCACAAAGCTACATAATGCAAACATTCAATATCATAAGGTGTTGAAATTAGACCTACACTCACATAACATGATTGTATTAATAATCTGAATGCAAAGCGTTGTTCAGGACAAGGAAGCAGGGCGAATGCTGAGGCGAACATTGAGTTAACATTAGAATCACCAGTTCTATGTTCTCTTTAACATTGGTGTGTACAAGTACATATCAAATATCAAATCAAAGCCAATATGCGTTCTAACGACAATGTTTTTTCCTTCCAAAAACTCGCTTGAAAAAATTCACTATAATGCTATGATGCAAGAATACTCACAGCCTGTGGGGCCCCTCCACTCTGGGGCCTATAAGACCAGTCGACAGTCATCTTACTGGTCGGCCGACTCGTGGAAGTGAAAGTGCAGGACAATGTGACGGTATCCCCTCTGGAGGCATGGAGCTCTGCTGGAGTACTCACTGAGATGGAGGAGACTAGGGAAGGAGCTGGATATGACACAGAGGATGGGAAAGAAAGACAAGAAAAACAAATTAGAAATGAAATAAAAGCAGTTGTTTACATGTTTAAGTGTGGTGAGGTGAGAGAAGAGGAGTTCTAAGAGATGAAGGGAACGTTGGACTTATTACAAGTGACGTTTCTCTCGGTTCAGCAAAAGTGGAGAATGCCTGGAGTAAACTAATCATTGTGATTCAGGGGAAAAGCTGCCATTGACAGCCATTAACTGCTGCGGGTGAGACAAGGACTCCCCCAAGCAAACACAAACAGCCGTCAGACACTGCAGGAATTGCAGAAAAACTGGTCACTTCACAGCTGTCTGCTGTTTTCCTGTTAATGAGCTGACCCCATCAAAAACAGGGGAGCAGTCATGGTGGCAGAAACATTGTACATCTACATCTCCCTCCTGTGGTCTTTGAAGATCATCTTCACCAGTTGGGGGTGGTTTCCAGTGGAGCTGCACACTGACAATCAAGTGAGATTAAAAAGCGTTTCTGTGGTTCGTATCTTCAAACACGCCACTTCCAGCCCCAATATTAAAAATTAGAATAAGGAGGGAAAAAAAAAGCAAAGCCTTCAAACTGCTTTTTTTTTAAAAGCAAAAGAAGCTGGGCGATGAACTCAAAGATATACAATACAACAGATGAACAATCTTCAACTGACCCTTCTGATTCCATCAGAGACTCTAAAAGCCGTGAAAAGGAGAATATGTAACAGAAAACTAAGAGATTTCATGCAATTTGCCCAATTAATTCACAAAAATGGCAGGGTTAGATACAAGTGGGAATAAAGCAGAGGGGGATATAAAGCGGAATCACTGAACTTAAAGACACCACAAATTCAGACAATCTAGTCTTTAATGGTGGGAGAGGAAAATAGAGTTCATCTGCGGGGAAGCTGACACCTAGTTCCTCAAGACGTCCGCACATGTTGTTAATCAGATAGAGGAAAAACTAAAAGGCAAGAGGAACAAAACATTATATTGTAATAGTTTCTCTAAATCTCATGGGGGCCTTGGCGAGGACAGCTGGCAACATTATGGTGACAGACGTTGCTGTGACAGCAAAGCACAAAATGCAGATATTTATAACTATAATAGGATTCTTCTGTGCCACTGGAAATAAATGTGCCACGTTTCTAGCTATGCCGAGTAACCACAGTAATGTATGTATCTATACGTTTTTAATCCATCAACAAGAGGTCAAAACAAGGGAACCGAGTACACACAGTTCACAGCCATGTTTGTATTTAAGGCAGAAACAATTAGTCAATTAGTCATTTGTAGGACTTTACCTTATATTATTGTCAATGACATATTGCTACACATTCTCCACATTCAATTCATTTTAAACATTGTCATTATTATGCTGCAATGGGTTTATTTTTGCACAACTTAAACATAATTTGCACTTTTAAAGAACAATATTTGTCCTGGGTTCCATTGTGAATCCTGCAAGTATGTGTTTGCATTTTATTCTTGTGAAATATGTCTTACTTTTATAGCAATATAACGTGAAATATCTTGAAAAAGTTTCAAAGTTTTTTTAGAGACGAAACGATTAATCAAATAATTTTAAAAATGACGGATTGATGATGACACACAATCATTGGTTGCAGCCTTGCCTGGGATGAAGGCAGTGCCGTGTGCATACCAGCTGTCAGAAACCATTAACACAACCTTGGCTGTCATTACTGTTATGGACTGCTCCTTCATCTGCAGAAGAAGCTACTCAACATCTCTTTCGAATTAATTCCCATAGCTTGAATTCAATACTTAATAAAAACTACATATTCCAGGACGTCAGGTATGTCGGAAGTAGTAGTGGTGCGTTCACTGTCACTGCAGCCGCATAGTAAAACAGTAAAGTAGAGTCTTTATGTATAGCTATGTATGTTTGTATAGCTTATAAGCGTTTAAAAGACACTATCTGACTTTCTAAAGCAAAGTTAAGCAGTTGAAAAAAAGACAAGAGTCTTCTAATGACTTTTGATGTGTTTAAATACTTTCCCTCCAATATACCGCTTTTATTCACGGTGGACTTGTTGCTCTCAAAATAAGTGTGTATTATAAAAGGTTATATAAAAACTTTTAATTTAACCAGCTACATTTGTTTTCGACACTTCTTTGGAAGAGGTTAACCGACACTGAGAGTCAACCTGAGGGAACCGACAGTAATGGAGAGTCGGTGCGTCTCCCTGCTGAAACTTGGGTTGAAACCGGGGAATGTCCGCGGAGCTGCGGCCTGTTTACTCACCCGAACAACCGAGCAGATACAGCAGCAGAAACACGTTGAGAGCGCCGTTCCTCCGGCGCAGTCCGCGCATGTTACAGCCGAGAACGCGTTGACTCGCGTGAGCACAAAAAACAAACGTGAGAAACTAAGTCAAAGTTTCGGCAAGATTCCGGCCATCGTCTGTTTGGTGACTCAGTCTCTCCACTGCGCAAGCTGACGGAATATTTTACCTGCAAAACAGGTGGATCAGGAAGTGGAGCTGCTGGACGCAGTCAGGTGGAGTTCCACTGAGGGAAAGGTTGAAATTAAAATATATAAAAATATATAAATCTATTACATTATGGGAAATAAGAAGATGATGTGAACGTTTCAGGAGACTGTAATGTCGTTACCAAATGTGTCCATAAAACCAAAGCTTAACTATTAACACTGGAGGAATGTGGGAGTGCTGGAGGGATATTGTACTGCACTTGACAGAAAGAAAGACTTTTAGATGTCTAATAATGATAACAATAATTTTACGGATAGGTCTTTTTAAAATACAGAATTCTTAGTTAGTTAGTTAGTTAGTTAGTTAGTTAACCTGATAACACCTGAGTGACTATTACATTACATACTGCCTCACTGTCATACTGTCACGGATTACCAGCACATATAAAAACACCAAGCAGAATATCATCTGACCCCTCTGTGTTGGGGCCTGATGCCATCTCTTATCTCCCAGGTCAGCCTCTGGATTCCCTGGACCCTGGAAGCTCGCTCTGTTGGGACGAGGCTGCTATTTGCAGGCTATAACTCCCCTATCCCCGTCTCCAATCTCCTGTGTTTACTGCTGTAATTACCTCTAATGAGAGAAGGTGTTTGTTTTTCTAGCCGTCGCTGGTTCAGTTTAACTCTGGTGTAATGCGTTATCTCTCCACATGTTTGTACAGAGTCCTTTTGATGTTTATTTATGCCTTTATTTGGTCTCTGGTTGCCAGTTGCATCCTCATATGAGTCTGGTGGTTCTGTCTGCATAATGTTGAAATGTCAAGTTGCATAACCTCATTTCATGAAACACAAGAGGTTATTGAACGAGACAACAGTATTTAGCTGGACATTTTTTATGGTTATATAAAGTATAATTTAAATTATTTTGAGAAAAACAACAGTTTGGGGAGTGAAAAAACATACTTGTATTACATAAACTGATTCCCTGTAAGGGTTAATGAGTTTGAGAGGGATGCTTATTATTTTTCATGCATTTCTCCCTGTTTGATTAAAATGTAAAAGTAGTTGTGCCCTTGTGGTTTATTTATAGCAAACTGTGAAACACTGTTCAACTTTCTAATTCACTCAAAAACCCGGATTAAATACTTGGATTATTCATAACAGGAGAACTGTAATACGCAGTTTTGTAGTTCATGATCTTATCTGCCTGTATTTACAGTTTCAAAGTTCTCTGGATGCCCTCTTTGATAACACATAAAGATGTAGCATCCTGCTCAGTGTCCATTCACAAGCACGGTATTGTGTAACAGTTCCCACACTAATGCCTCTTCCCTTTTTGTTGAATAGATGCTGAGTTACGGGTCTTAACCTGGGAACATTCACAATTTCTGCATTCCACATTCATGCATTGTGTTGACTATATTATATACAGCAATCTGCTTGACTATAGACACGGAAGATAAACTCTTACCTGGACATACACACACTATTGCATTGTGTTGTGAACTGTGTGTGCATACAGAGGCCCTCTGTCTGGTTACAGTAGCAGGGTCTCAGTTTCAGCTGAAGTCTCCTCAGTCCCAATGAAAGCACTTCCCATCGAGGGACTTTGTTTTCTGCTGACTGCAGTCTACAAGAGACCCGTTCTTCTGTTGTCGACACTGCTGGGGGACTAATGAAGGTGATTTAAATTGCCGGGGCCAGACGGTGTATGTAACCATTATCCTTGAGCCACAAACGTGAAAGTCCTTTAATCTTTTCATCTGTTAGTGCGCACTCTGCTGTTGTGTTGGGGGGTGAATAGTTGATGAAAAGTTGCATCTGCTGCCTTCCTGTACACCCAGTGTCCTTTAAAGGTGCAGAGAGATGTTTCTCAGGACTGTCACAAACACGTATGACAACGTTGCTCAATATCCAGGGTGAGTCATTCTCTGTTTAAGGAAAGTCAGCTCTTCCTTCCTATTGAATAGATGTAGTGTTTCGCTGTCCGTGCGCAGGCACGAGAGAACCACGGCTGTCGGTTTAAGACACGGTGTAACATCCAGGCCTGTCGTTACATATTCGAGAGAGTGATTTATTTCCCTCTCTGCCGTGCCGAGCCCAGGTTTTTGTGTGTGCGCACACAAGTGAGTGGGTATGTTTTTGTGTGATGGAATTTACACATCACTGTGCCAGGTATGACCGATCCTTAAGTGAGGAATGCAGCCGGCTGTGAGAGAGAGAGAGATGAAGCAAGACGGAGGACAAGTGAGAGAGACGTAAAAAACAAAAAAAAGATACTTGTTCTCCAGTAAGGAATGCTCAAAATCCTTTTATTTCTTTTATTAAATAAAGCCCGGGTACGTCTTTACTTGAGAGATTGTTGTTGTGTTGTCGAAAGGAATGTCTTCTTTAATGAGTCATAAACGAGGACTGGTTCAGAAGGCCTCTCCCACGGGTTCAGTCCACAGTACCTGATCTCGACCTGTAGAGGCAGATGTTGTCGAGCAAATGTAGAAAACGTATTCTGGACTCGTGCAGAGTATGATCTTCAATATGCTTTATTTATTCATTTGAATAAGTGCCGAAAGCATCGATAGGAGGCGGTAGTGTGTTGAGAACAATGATTTCCTTTCCTTCCTCCATCATACACCTACTATCAGTATCCGAGATCTGGAGTCTGAAGTCAAGAAAACAGATCCCCTCTGCAGGGTTGTTTAGATGTGTGTGATCATTACTAACAACTGCTCTGATTGAAATTCATTTCTGGGCTGTGCAGGAAAAATCTTTGTCACATTATAGTTCCTCAATGCTAACGTGCTACGTCTGACCGTCGTATCGTTTGTGAACACTTGCAATAACTAGTAATCACTTGTGAAAAATAACCCCTGAATGTTTTTTATTTAATCAGCATTTACACAGTTGATTATTGATGTGACGGGATTATTTACAGGCCGATGTCTAAGCCCTGCAAAAAGCAATTAACAGAAGCCTCAGTGATACGCGATTATCTAGAGGCTTAACTGTTGTTTTATCTGTTCAACACCAGTGGCCTTTCTCCAAAACAAATGTAATTGTTTTGGTTGGATAAGGAAACTCCGTCTCTCACCCAGCAGTCTCTTTCTTTTTGTTTGCCAACCTTGTTCTGCCCCCAACTCCACTCTCAGGTACAAACACACTCCAAGTCTGTCAGTCAGTAACTAATGCTGCACCCAGGGAGGGTAGACTTTGATCAATGAAAACACACACACACACACATAAAGATATTGGATGACAAAAAGTAACATATTTGTTGTCGTGAACAATCTCATCCAACAAACAAGCTCGCCCCCAACTGAAGTCACAAACTGTGAGCGTGAGCGAGGCCACGGAATGAAACGACGCTGCAACAGCTCGCTCGCAGGTAAACAAGTGAAGAGTTCAAATGCACCATCTGCACACACAACTGGAGGGAGTGTAATAAAGGTACTGATACATAATGAATGCAGGATAAAACAATTACTGTCTTGCATAATAGATGAGTCCTATCGAATGCCAAGTTGTGTGTGTTCATTTGTTTCCCCGATCCAGCTTCGTTCACAGGCGCAACACAATGCAGAGAAGATTCAAAAGCAATTTTTATTAGAAAATCTTTTTTTTTTATCAAACCTCTATTACAGACAAATCCAGTGGCACTTTAAAAAAAAAAAGGAAGAAAAGAATGAAATACTTCTGGCATTACCTAAAAAAATAATAATTGGACAAATCTATAAACATTGCTCGGTTTTGCATCACAGGTACAAAAAGTCTGTCGCTAAAGGAGGGAAGACGGGTGTTACAATCATTGGTTAGTAGACGTGACGCATTCACAGATGCATGGAGAGAGAAGAGGGCTCACAAGGACTTTTTGCATTCAAAGGGTTTTCAGATCTGTCTGAGCTCGCCCACACAACTTCCAGGACAGTTGCACGCACACAGTCGCTCACTAACTGAGCAAGTTTTTCTGGCCTTCAGATTTTAATGGCAGCAGCACCGTGACACACTCGCTTTTTTTATCCAACAATATCCAATGCGGTACAAGGTCCTCCACCGCCGGTTGGAACATAACGCTGCTTTTTGGATCGTGCTCTGAGATTGCCAGTTATTATGGTGTTGATAACTGACTGAAAGGCAAGACCTGCAGCATCGACCGTCAGTGTGGAAGACGGCCCCACACGTCCTACATGTTTCAACCAGAGAATGAAAGTAAAACTCAAGAACGCTCGATTTAAAGGTCTCTCAGTGGCTCATAACGCAGCGATCATCTCGTTCACTCGGATTATTTCTATGCCGAAACCATCGGTGAAATCAGCAGGTTGTTGCAGCCGATTTTTGCCTCGGTTTCCAACACTTAACAAGAACTATATGTAACACAACCGGCCTTTATTGCATGTCAATGGATCCTTTTTTTCCCTTCAGAACAACCACCGAGCCAGCTTTCAGAACAACAGTGCCTCTCGCTTCATAAATCCTGCTGTTTCAGTCAGGGTTATCACAGCATGTCTTCCCTCAGATAAATATTTCTAGAGTTCGCTGTGATCCTGTGCCGAGGACTTCATCAAAAGCGTTACTCTAATCTCTTTGTTCTTTCTCAGAATCTTTCAAACAGGACATTGTTCCTGTTCCCCTGTTTTTCTTTTCAACACAGCAGCAGCGTGCTCATCATCCCAGCTCCTCACGGCAGAGCAGCAGAACTTCCTGGGTGCCATCTGGGCAGCCCCTCGGCGGGCTCTCTGGCTGACTTCATATCACTCCATTCTCTGTCTGTCCCCACCTCCTCAGTCTGAGTCGTCATCCTCCTCCTCGTCTGAACTCGGGCCCTCCGACTCTGAGGAGCTGGGATCTTTGGTGCTGGCCTCTGAGATCATGCCGTCTGAACTGTCAATCTCTATGGACGTCTCTGATAGGTACAGGTGAAAGGACCTCGATGGGTGGCTGGGACACACACATGGAGGATACAGGGAGACATGCAGGAGGAGGGAGGTAAGAGCAACATAGCACACACATGCACACACACACACACACACAGAGTGAAATGCACTCATGCATGATACAGTCATGAATTATTTATGGACATGCATGTGCATACGTCACACACAATGGGGACAGGATAAAGACAAGCAGACGCCACAAACACAGCAGCAGGGACAAAGTGTTAGAGTCACACAGCGTTAAAGACTCAAAGGGGTCATTCTGGATCAAAGCCCGTCTGCATCTGAGTTATTTGTTCCTCCTTTTTTGCAAGTTTTTCAATAAAGGATTCTTGGAAGTCTGAATAAATCCACCAAGATGACAGCAAACGTCTCAACACTTTCCTGAGCGGCTCGGCTTTTTGAAGTTATTTTAACAACACTTGACGTTAACAAGTTGAGACGCCTGTTACAGAGAGATCTGAAAACCCAAGCGGAAAGCAAAAAGTCCCCAAACAAACCCAAGAGAAGACATTTTTATTACACAAAAAAAGCTAATTGTTAAAAACAGACGATCAGAGATATCTCTATTGTGAAAAATATTTATCAATGAAATTTAGAATTGATTTATTTAGTTTTGTACTGGTTAAAAAAAAATGTATCAGTGGTAAGAAGGTCTGTCTGTTTTCAACAAGTGCTCTGAATATCGCTGCAGGAGCCACAGAAGGAGGCTGAGGACACCACAGAATCTCAATAACATACAGTGATATAACATCAGCAGTGACACACAACAGAATCATCAGCATCTTCCAGAGGGTCAATGTCAGGCCAACACATCCCACCATTGAAAATCGGGCTTGATAAGAGCTTTTTTTCATAGGGTTTTAGAATATTTCACAAGATTTGGGGATTAGAACAAGACGTCATTAGAAGCTAGGAAACTGCTCGTTTCTATTGTCTTTCAAAAAAAATAACATTTCAAACATGTGGCCTGTACTGCACTGGTATGTTAGAGTTTGAAATGTATTAGTAGGGAAGTAAACAGCGGGGATACACCATTGTTCTACCTCTTCATTATCATCAAAACGTTTACTCCAAACAGGAAATGTGTTTTGGAAGCCCATTCAGCTGAACAGGAAAAGATGAACTGATAAAACAGTTCCTGAAATGAAAGGCACATTGTGATATGATAAAAGCGGTATTGCTAATACTCTGTGTAAAGGCACATTCTCATTTTATTTCTCTTTATTAACGGCTGCCCGTCAGCTGGTGCAGGCTTTGGGAATCCAGACACTGCAGCCGGAGAGGAAGGAAGAAGTGAAACGTCCAGCAGGAAAAGAGTCCCAGGCCCCAAGAAGTGAACCACATACCCGATCCCCAGAGTCAGACGAAGAGCAAGAGAGGAAGTATGTAATTCTTCTGTTCCTCTCTCTATCCCGCTCTTCCTCATCCTCTGTATTTCTCTTGGTCTTACCACGCAGTAGGATCCTTTCTCTCTTTGCGAGGAGCCTCCTCTTCCCCTTCCCTCTGTCTCTGTCTCCTTTTCCTGCACCTTCTGCAGGAGACGATGATGATGAGCAGGGCCACCACAGCAACTATACCCAGCCCAATGGCGAACGCCAGATAGAGAAGTCCGGAGAAAGAGGCTGTAGGAGGAGACAAGAGAACGCCAGGCCATCACAGGTCATTTCATTCTGCATTAATGGTTGTGTGTTTGCTGTAAGCTGTTAGTGGCACATGCCAGCAGCACAGTCCAGCACGCCTGGCATCTGTTGTTTGAAGTATCATGATACTTTACTGAGCCATTCATGGTCCCAAGAGGTTGAAGCACAGACGTATGCCTCTAGTGCCACCTGCAGGTTGACACTTTGAAGTCTTTAATTAATGTGCTGACAGCTATTTCACTGATTGGATTCGAATTTGGCACAGATGCAAGGACCAGGGAGGAATATTTAAAACTTTGGCGACCAACATCAGAAGCAAATTCTCACTCCTATGAAACCTAAACTCCGGGATGGATTTTCAGATGTTGTATTCAGTGTTGTCAGACTGGGAGGTTTTCCAAGACTTTGTTTGGGCTCATTTTTACAGACACAACATCGGGCCTCATACTGTTCAAAGACTGAAGTAATATGCTTTCATTTTTGTTGTTATTTTTATTCAACATATCCGAAAAACATTTGCATTCCCTCAATAAAAATGTGCCAACGCTACTTTTCAGGAGAGACAGATAAAACACGACTATATTAATCAAATATACTGTACGATTTTGTATGAAAACCAAGTGGCTGACCTGTCGTGACGACCCGGAGTCGGATCTCTCCAGCTGTGCCGTGGACGTCCGGCGGATTCCTCACCTGGCAGACGTAAGTGCCATTGTAGGTGAATTTGACCTGTCGGATGATGATGGAGGCATCGCGGCCCATGATGTCACCAGCCCAAATGACTCGGTTCCTGAAAATGCCTTCTAGAGGTGGATACTGTCGCTGCTGGTAGTGAAACACCTGCAAGAAGAATCGGATGGGTTGATTGCGTCAGAGCAGCAGTGGGTTGATTGGTTAGATTGTCACAGATGTTAAATTGCTGCTGACGAGTATTTGTTCACGCAGGAAAAGAAACACAACACAGGAAGTCAGACCTGATTCTGAATATGCACACACACAGACATAGGCACTCGAACATGGACACACACAGGCAGACTTGGTCTCTCCGAAGGGAGCCTGATTACTCACCAACTCCTATTTCGCTAGATTGAGGGGGTGGATGCTCCCTGACACTCTGAGGGAGGTTTGATCTCACTTTCTCACCAACACACAGACACGCACTCACCGATTCTTCTCGGCCCGGTTTGAGGGGTCTAAAGTTCCAAGAGATGACGATGAGGCTGGGGTTGACAGTGGAGGAACTTTGGAATGTGCACTTGAGACGAACATCTGTGCCGTTGACGGCCTCCACTTCCCCGGCTGTGTAGACACGCATCCCGCTGACCTGCAGCACGCCTGCAACAGATGGTCCAGCAGAGTTGACTCCGAAACCAGAATGCAACGTATTCACAGCAAAATCAATACATGCATAGATAAACTGTTTATGAGAGGAACACAAATGCAAAGCAGCAGACCCAGTGTGAATTCCTCCGCATCATCAAGTCCCTGCCTGGTGAGTGCATGATGCAGTGGACTCAGTGACCCTCCCTCTGCCTACGCAGAGCTGCTGCAAGGAAAATCACTAACTCCAAGTTGTCGCTGTAACTGGATAGAAAATGTATTTCATATACTGTGTTGACGTCCCTCCAAATCTGGAACAAGCACGACTGGATCCGTGATCAGTCAGTTACAAATTATGCGTCATTACGTCATTGTGTTATTGATTTCAGATCGGCATCCATGTCAAATCCATGACGTTTTTATGAATAATGGCCACTTTAGCGGCATGCCCACAGCTGAAATTAAGAGTCTGCTGTATATTATAGGGATATGGACTATATCAATCTTCTCAGTGTGTGTGGTAGACCTATTAGATGGATGCAGTGGAGGAGCGGAGGGGGATATTGGCAACAATTCTGCTCTTCCACACAGTGATGGATGGGGCTCTGAAGAATGAAGTTAGTGCTGATGCACAGGCACTCGCATAGACCAGCACACACATGCATGCACTGTCCCAGGAAGACACATGTTCATGATGAATCCCTGGTTGGCAGACAATCCACATCAGTGACTCGTCCATCACGTTTCCCTCCCCCCCAGGACCCCAGACTCTTGATTACTGAGGCAGATCTGACCTTCTTCTGAAGCAGCCCAGTGAGTGTGTGAGAGCTCAGGTGGTCGTTGGATTTGTTTTGTGCAAGCGACCTGGTTCAAATCACCTGAGCTATTTATAGACACATCTGTATACATCCCCTAATCATATAATATAACAAACACCCATGTCTAGCCTTAATAAATCAATTCCTGAAGCACGCAGCAGACAGTGGAGCTAACAGCCACAGTGGCTTTCGAGTAGATAAATCATGTCCTAACAACATCAGCGCACTCCATATGAGAGCCCTACAGAACGAGCCGAAGACTTGACAAGAGCTCTGACGATCAGAGACAGCTCCGTCTCACAGAAGGTTGATCTCCGGCTTCCGTCTTTTAATAGTCTGTGATCAGTTTTGTTGATGCCTTCGGCTAGCGACGGGGTAACAATTAAAATTTAATTATAACCTCTCGCTAATGATCAGAAGGCCAAACAACTAACAGTTTAAAGCCTTTACTATGATAGATATTAAGTGGGTTCAGTGAATTACGAGGGGTTTACATGTCATTGATTGACATCATATTGCTGTGGCTGGTGAAAGAAAGAAGTTCACGGGAGGTAAATTGAGCCGCGTCATTACTGCTTCCTCACTGGAGCTAGCTGAGGAAATGTCAACAGGGACTTGGCTCCTTGGGCAGCTTGTTCTGGTCCTTATCAGGCTGGAGGGCGTTTCCTGTGGGTCGGGATGAGAGAGCGAACCGACAGCATCCACGCACAATTAAAAAGTCTGGCTTCTCTCTCATCGCCGCGTCCTAACAGCGCTTCTAATGTGTTTTAAATGGGCCTGATGAAAACTGGGAGGAGCGGGAACTAATGAGCCAGCCGAGCACGGAAAAACACGTCCATGTTTGCACGTGTGTGAACAAAAAAGAAAATGTTTTTGGATGAGAAATAAACCAACGCTAAGAAACGGCAGTGTCGACTTGGTTTGTGATTTTTCTAAATCAGAACTTTCAAAATAAGAAAGTTCCTTCACTTGCATCATTAAATTTCTGCTTACGATTGTTTAAAGAAAACACTTAATTATGCAGTTACTCTTACCCCAACTGGCTGGTGTTTCTAATTGTTTAAAGGTCCTGGAAACATACTTTTCATCAGCATTTAGATTTTGGACTGTTGTGTTTTCAGTTGGAAAAAGGTGGTGTCAAGCACTCATGGATGTAGATCATAATACATAATATCTAAAGATACTGATATCAGGATATTAACATCTGTTGCTCTATGTTTGGTCAAAAATACTTCCTGCTATAGAGAATATGAAACAAGCTTCATCTCCCTTATTGAACTATTGGTGTGTGTAGTTTAGAAATCAATGCAGCAAACTGCCCATGTTGATGATATCAGCATCAGCGATTGCTTCGTCCATACAGCTAATAATGCATCATAAGGAGAAGACTGACAAAGAGAATAAAAGAAGAGGCCGGAATTATTCTACTTTGTTATTGTATAGCTGAATTATTTAAAAAACCGAGACGATGTGATTTGCACAAGAGGGATACATCATTCTTATTCCGGGGGATTTAGTGCACACTAGGATTGGCTGAGCTGTGGAGCGATTCCTCTGCCAAACGGTTAAAAAAAGGGTTCCTCCTGATATGATTCCACATGTTTCATTCAGCATTACAGAAAGCAGGTCCTCCAGGCCACAACACCTCACTCCAAATCTCTCCCTTAACCAAATCCACACATGAATTTAAAGAAGCGTTGCTAATCTCCTTCGTACAACAAAAAGTAAAACACTCTCAAGTACGCAGCCCTTTGATGCAGGCTGAGCTGATTAAGGTTAATTAGGCCTTTTGGAATACAGGATGAATACGAGCGGGAATACGGCCTTGTTAGCATTATGTACAGTACCTCGATTACTTTAGTAATTTTTCCCTCTGGCAGAAAGTACAAGAGCACAATTTAATTGGTCATTAGCAGACGCTAATTGCTGAGTGCCGTTACACGGCGGATTTTACTCGTTAGAGAAAGAGAGAAGGATCTTAAGTGATGAGAAAGATGAAGGAGTGAGTGCTGTCCGGATGGAGAGACGAGCCGAAGGCTGCGTTAATCAACATAACTGCAGCTTGTGAGGACGAGTTACGATAATACTGTTTGTTTGTCCATTATTCTCCAGCATATCTCTCAGTCCAGTCTAAGTCCTCCACTTGTTTAGGTCTTCACATCCTGACCACACCCAGCATCCAGAGACACACAGAGAGCTTTCACAGTTTATTAAGATGGAGTTATGTACCCTTCGGAGGGGAGACAGACAAATGGGATTTGCAGACTTGCAGAAGAACTTTAGAAAACACTATTCTCAGATTTCATTCCAACAGCACATATTTTATCACAACTGGAAATAATCTTCACCGACTTTACAGACACACACATTGACTTCCCCCATGATGTGCTGATGTTGGCGTTAGTCCACATTTCCTGTCAATAGACCCAATATATAACAATGAAATGAACTTGCTGAACCTTTAATGCACTTTCTTCTACCTGTCAGCGCTGTGGTAGAGACTGCGCTGGCCCGTCTGAAGCCAGCAAAGAGAGCAAATACTTCACCTACTGTAAAATAATCAAACCGAGCCCACTCGAGGGTGATTAGGTTTGCTTGGCTTGGCAGTCGCCTCCAGATTGTATAAAAGAGGTAGAAAGAGTATCAAGTAGTGTTTGACCTGCCCGTATAATATATCAGCCGATGTCACAGAGCGCAGGGAAGTTTTAATATGCGTAAGCCGTAAAGCTGGAAAAATATTATTTGTATTCATTAGAAATATTATACCTGCCATATATCTTCAATGAAAGTGTCCTCGTGGGGCGCAGACTTCTACCATGGCTACACAACAATCCTCTGCAATATGCTGCTTTATTTTTTTTATATTTCATTGGTAGATTTGTCCTGAAAGGGCTTTTCGATGTTCTGGGGTTTGTTTGTTTTTTGCATTTTTTTTCTTTTCAAGATATCTCGGGTGTGTGTTCACACTCCAGGGAGGAATGCTTCGTATATATGGACCTGTTGCCATAAGTGCTCAGCAAACATATCCTCTGGTATTCCAAACATTCCCTTTGAATACCTGAAAAAAAATCTGCGGAATGGATAAACCATGTCGGCCTTAATGTTCAAAGATTTTATGTGGCCTTTTGGCATGAGGGCTGAGAAGTAAGGACCTTTCCCTGTTCTGATTGTACATCATGATGTTCCATAAACAGCTCTTTTCTTTACATGCAGTGTATAGCCGGTGTTTCCATTTTGCCAAGAGGATACGAAGGCTTCTTGGACTTTAAGAGAGGAGAGGAAACACTGCAGGACAAATTAGTTGGAGCAGCAGGGGAACTGGGTTTCATTACATTACTTCCTAGACAGTGTGCTTGTGCCTTTCCTCTCTTCATTATGGCTCCGAAACAAAGGGACCACCAGAGGAAACCTGAGTCTCTGGTACACCAGTTCTGGAGGAAACACTTATGACAGGTCCAAATACACAAATAGCTCGGTGGATTACAAAGAGCCTCTTATCTCCTTTATGGGAGGTTTCACATGCCCAGGTTAGTTTTTTTTTTGGTTTTTTAACAAGGCCTGTCTTTTATGGGCCGGTTTGAGGGCTGGGAATCGCAGGTTCAGGTAACAGGGTGTTGAGGGAGATTGTTAGGTTGTGTAATGCGAGGGAATCCCTATGTAACAGTAAACTATCCAGAACTGTGGAGAAAGACTGAACAGAGACGGAACATCAGTCTCTTTCTCCGACACTTTCTACCTATCCCCTCTTTGGTACCTCGTCCTGTTTGTAATCCATCAGGCATCAGCGTCCAGAGGAAGTGTGAAGCGGGTGAGTGAGGATAAGAGTTTAATCCATCAACCTCTTCCATCCCGACCTCGCAGCTGACTCGACAAATTCTCCCCGGGATTACAAACTGTGCATGCTTCGATCCAACCAGAGTCTTCAGGACATGCAGTCCAACATTTGTACCAAGCAAGCAGCTGGACGAGCCATATGTCTGGTTTCCCTAAGAGAGGATCTAGTCCTGTCACTCCCACCTCTGCTCCTTATCTGATGAATAAGTCCGGGAATGATGATATACACACATCCAAAACAAGACAGTGAAATCATATCAGACCAGTAGCTTATGGCTAATGAACAAGTACTAAGTCAGTTCACTGCCTTTGTGACTCACTTGTACTATTGTTGCAACAGGCTTAAGACACAAGAATTCTCCTTTTAATCCCGGGCCGCCAGAACTACGTCAGCGGCCGTGCACGTCGAGAAACCTGTTACTTCTTATTAAAAGCAGTCACACTGCCCACGGGAGCAGCACGTCTCATGTTGAGTCATCCGCGGCTGCAGCAGCCTGTCATGTAGAGAGAAGGAGTCTCGACACACGAAGCTCCCAGAACACACGCTGTAGATAGTCTTCACGACAACTGTCGTGTCTTTATGTGTCAGGTACGAAAAAGAACGTCGTGGCGATGGCGTCATCGGGATCAACTCCAATTTGACATAAGACGTCACACACAAACTTTGGAGGTGAAGAAGACCTGGTGACATACAGGGAGGGTGTGATCATAGGCGGTGTTAAGTTGCATTAGGGGCGTGTTTTGTACAGGAGGTGTTTGTTGTTGTTGTTGTTGTTGTTGTTGTACAATACAAGTTGTATTTGTTTTTTGGTTGAAACCTGCACATTGGCTGTATTCACGTACACGTCTGAGCCAGCTTGAACTCCGAAACAAAGAACACGTGTCAGTCACATCTGCTTGAATGTTGATGAATGCAGGGTGGAGGGAACATTAAAGCGACCGAACCCTTGCAGCTTGTCATTCACCTGCTCCAACAACACCTTCGTCTCTCCTCAGTTTATCCGTTCGCTAAACAGCGGAGCGCCCTGTCAGGTAATTACAGTACGGTGAGTAAAACTGGACATGATCCGTTATTAGTCACCTTTTATTAGTTTGGCAGTATGTCCAGATCAGATACCACATATAGAAAAGGAAATGAAGACAGCTACACAGAGTGACTCTCTTGTATTCAGTGGAAATAAGATGTATTATATATTAGTTTTGGGGGTCGGGGGGGTTATGCGTTGGCTGGAAGACAGACTTGTTTATTGTAGCTCTAAACAGTTTTGAGTCAGCCATCACAAAGGAAGAGACCTTTGTCACAAATGTTTAGTATTAGCATTTGCAAACGTGCAGATGAACGTTGACTATGTGAGTTTGCACAAACGCCCAAATCTTGGACCGGATAAGCCGGCATAAAAGTATGTCCAATCCTTGTTTACACTTGGAGCCGAGCACAGTCTGATGTTTAAAACATTGCACAGGCAGTGCTTTGACTTCACGCTCAAACACCTCACAGACGCGTCCTAAGCCCTCCGTGTTCGGGGATCGCTGTGCTCTCGCATACGAGTCGCTGTCAACTCGACACACAAGCGCCAGGCAATCTCATCAATCCCCACACAAAGGCCAGACGTCCTCCAAGGTGTGTCAACACAGGGCAGCATGTCAAAAAATCACTGCCACGCTTTGTTCTAACGACCTCTTATTGCGGAGAGATTAGAGATGCGGGTGGCAGAGAGAAAACGGTTCAGGAAACCAGATACAAAAAGTTGTTTAACTCGATAAATCCGGCAGAATTAAGCTGAAGCCCCAACAACAAATGGGAGCCCTGGTATCTTCGCAGGCATCAGCAGGCATTTGTTCACCTGTGTGTGTGATAAACCTGTAAGTCAGGACGGGTTGGCACACGTCAGCACTGAGAGCAACTCAGGTCTCTACTCGAACAAGGCCAAAGATAGAAGAAAACACAAGGAAGTAATATAAATCAATGAGACTTCAGGCTTTCTGTCTCCTTTCGGTTAAGTCAGAGAGGAAGTGAGAATAATTTGGTATTAGATGATGTTTCCTAGTCACAGTGTGATTTATATTCAATCCAAGTTATTGGATTGAAAAGTATCTCTGCCACAAAATGACAGAATGTTTATGTAAAAATATCTTTAATACAGATTATTGTTTAATGTGGTGTTTTCTTCATGTTCAACACTGGAATGTTTGGCTGGCGTAGGAATATTTTTATATACGTCAACAGCTCCAAACAAGACCTGACAGGTCAATCCGTGTGGTGTAAAATAAAACAGTTCCTATTAAACTTTTATATCGACAGGAAACCTGCTGCAGTATGTTTTTGTTGTGACCAGATGTTTTTAATCTGACCGTTGTGCTGCCGGACTCAGTGAGGAATAAAACTAAAGAACATGTCACTGATTCCTCTTAAATTCTGCATCTATCACAACAAATGAATACAAAAGTCCTGATCTGGTTAGAGTCCATCTGCAGAGCAGTTCCACTCCAACATCCTGATGCAAATCAGGATCTATAATATTAATTAAATCTGCTGCCATTCACATGTTAGAAAATACACACTACTTTAATCTTTGAGAGTGATGAAGGGTTTTTACTGCTTCAGCACTTGCTGTGATTATGTTCGGAGCAGCGGGGGGGTCGGAGGCAGATCATTATTTTTGGTCTGTATCGTAACTCTGTTAAAAAGGCTCTTTGAAGCAAATCTTCAAATAAATGCAAAGTGTCTCTGATCAATGCAACGCATGTCAAAAACTATGGATGGTAAACATGTTTGCTTTGCTTCTCACAATATGTTTTTATGTCATCTATAGTTGTCAGGAGAGGAAAGAGGGTTGGGTGAGAGAGAAATAAAGAATGATCGCGCAGACGTAATTTCAATTTAATTCAAGTAGATACCTCATGGAAACGTGATGAGTCTGTTGGCTTGTTTCATCACGCCAGCACAACAAAGCCAAAGGCAAAGGGAGCGATTGCAGCACAACAGACATGACAACGCTGCTGAGTACCAATCCGTTCCAACATGCCTTTTTTCAATCCACATGCTGTTATTTGATTATCTGTCACTCTATATCCACACAGCATTTAGTCATCCTCCTGCTCCATCTCTGCCTGGCGACTGTTATGACTGATCTACAGGCACATGCTCCTTGTAAACATTAGCAGCTTGCTACTCTAGTGACTCCCCTCAGTGCTTTGGCAGTGGATGGACATGGACATGTCCAATCAATATAATCCACTTAACTGGGATGGACGCAGATTACTTCAAGGTTAAACAACCTGAATGAATTGCCACTGATGGGCCAATTCGTGATATTAAAGCATGTTCCATTACACAATTGGGAGGTGAGTTGCTTAACAATCGGACATGGTCTATTAGTGTCTATATTCTTGTGTGTATCTGATAAGTTGCTGTGATGTAACTGACATATCCTGTACGGGAAGCAGGTGGACTTATCTGCGTCCAGTGGGCCAAGTCACTCTTTGTGAACAGAAGCACGGATGCACATTAATAGAGAGGAAGAGGGGCTGCAAGAAACCAAAACACAATTGTGGTCGGGGTTTGATGCCGGGAAAAATTCCTTTAAGTCATTATATTGTCAGTTGTAGCGGGTTTTATGGCTTTAACAGGATTTCTTCAGCGACCCACCGCTTGCCAGTGTGCCAAGATATCCACTTCCCAATGACGCATGTCAGGCGCTCGGAGACAGAGGTTAGAGGTCCCTGCGGAGCCGTCACAAACCGACAAACAATCAGGGGGCTCTTTTACACTAAAAGGCCATCCTGTTTTAGCCTCAAGATCATCACGGGGACGTTAAAGAAATCAATTCCAGGGTCAACTTCTAGAAACACACACACGCAGATATAGGCTGGTTTATGGTGTGGAGGTAAAAGGCGACAGTATCCTGTGTTTTTATGTTGGTTGAACAAAATCAAAATATCACACCAACTTGTAAAAACACCAGATTGAGGCGGAATATGATTAAAGTGTTAAACAGCAAGCCGAAAAAAAATCTTTTCATTCGTATCATCCACTCACACATCAGCGGGGTCTCACCTGAAGCTGCGAGTCCAGACAGGACGGTGAGGAGATAGAGCCCTTTTACGCACATTGGAGGGTCTGCAGACTGTCCAATGACCAAGAAAACAATCAACTACCCCACCAGGACTCCTCCGCCGACTGTCAGTTTCCAGAAACCCGGCTCACTGGGACTGTGGATCCCCTTTAGAGAGGCACGAAAAACTTACGGTGGGTCCTCTCCTCCAAAGACGCGTCCTAACTCGCCGCTGCCCTGATACACATAATTTCAGCACCCTCCCATCCCATTTTTCGGGCGGAGTAACAAGTCACCAACTTCTCTCGCTTCCTCCTCGTCTCCTTCTGACATGCTAAATCCAGAGACTGCACATTCCTGATGGTCACCCAACCTGTTCTGCTGCTGCGTAAAGCACATTAACGTCTTCTTGCGCAAGCACATGCCAAGGAGGTTCCATCTGCCTTATAAAGAGATATCATGAATGATAACTAATCATGAGGCGACACATCAGCATGAATACTTTATGTTGCCATATGCTCTGACACGGCATGTGACATATAGTGCTTTATTACAGGACTTCAAATCCATACATGATATATAAAACTGAGACCTATTCATTTTGATTCAATGTCAGGATTCATCTTCCAAAGTCCACAGTGATTAATCTAGACAAATTAAGTGCAATTGTTTTTATCACATAGGTACCCTTACTTATAAAAGGAACATTTCACAATGCTATATTATTATTTAAAAAAATAAATAACAGTAACGTAAACTTGTAAACATCAGCAACTATCTGTTTTGTCAGAAAACCACAAACCTGTCACCAACAGGACCTCTCCTTTACAGTTAACCAAAGTGACATGTTAGTTTGAATTGTTCTTTGCTTTAATGGGAGCAGGTATAGATTTCAGTGGGTCTCTGGGATCCTGACTGGTTACCAGTTTCAACCACTTGGGGGCAGAGCAGCACTTTGATGCAGCTTCATCCACCAAGTCCAGTCTGAAGCCTGACCTAGAAAATAGACAGGCAAGGGGTCCGTGTTCAATGTTTTACAGCTGATGTGTCGCTATTTGACCATGAAATACAAGTGATTCCCCATTTTTGTTTCTGAGCCATTTCAAGCCATTTCTATATGACGTCTACAGCTGACCAAAGAAAAACATAATTCCCTTATTTCTAGCTATAAGGATACACTTGAGTCTGACTTTATTCATTTGTTCAGGCATCTCTCCGGCTTTGTTAGAGTGAACAACAACAACAGACTAAATAACTAAATATTGAAACTTTGTTTTCAAAGACAGAAAGTCAAGTTATGTATGAAGTTATACGTATAATGGGAACTTTTACCAAAGCAAAAGAGCATGGACATTTGTAGAATTTGTCTTTGAGTTAATGAATAGGAAAACATATAGTATAGTGTAGTACAGCAAAGTGTGGTGGTGCACTACACCTGTAAGGTTTCTGAAGCTTCACCGTGAATTCATTTTGTAAAAAAAACACTTCCTGTGTGTGTGTGTGTGTGTGTGTGTGTGTGTGTGTGTGTGTGTGCTTGTGTACAG
>CAAKHC010020173.1:104460-139332 GCA_901007825.1 Macroramphosus scolopax
GGGGGGGGGGGGGGGGGGGGGGGGGGGGGGGGATGGGGGCAGAACGGAAACTGATGTTTATAGACTTGAATTAGTCTGAACCAGGTATGTGACCAACTGTGTTTTACTTCAAATGTTAAACAATAAAACATGTTTAAATTTTTTACCACATTTATTTGCATTGGTTTAAAATCTGACATTAGCAAAAGTGCTGAAAAAGAGTTTCTTCATACGCTGCTGATCGTGTCCGGCCCGCTTTAATTTCCTGGTTTTCTAATCTGGCCACATTCAGTTTGTAGTTGAATGAACCCTGGTTTAACCCTTTCACGCATAGAGGTCACTACAGTGGACATATATTCAAAAGCTGTTTCTTTTTGTATATGCATGGGTTTTGGTGGCATAGCTGCACATCAGCCACTGCAGTGAATCTGCATTCTGTCCACCTGAGTGTACAAATCCCTTTGAGAAAGTTGGATTAAAAAAAAAAACAACTAAAGTTCAAATCCTGTTTTTCACGCCTAAAGAGTAATAAAACCACTGACTGAGGTTGTCATAATTCATGCATGAAAGGGTTGTATAATCTTAATCCACGAGGTTTCCAGCAGTGTCTCATAGTACTATAAAAGTAATATTTTAGGGGGAAAAAAAATGTATATCATGACAGTATTTGACTAAATGTACTGTCTACCAATGACAATAACTTCCAACTTTATAAGACAAAGTGAGGATTTCAGTTTTAATGGTGAAAATCAAATCCTGTTCTTACAGTAAGTCATCGTATGAAGTGGCTTTTTCAGACGAACACACAGTTATCTGGAAGTGCACTCGGAGAACTCTGCCGAGGTTCATGTAATATTTCTCGGTGAAATAAATAAAAAATGTTGGTATCTGCCCCGAGAATGTAGTGAGATGTTCCCCAGCCGCGACCCTCCACCAGGTTTAATGGAAAACATCCCAGAAGTTTTTGCGTAATCTTTTTGACAGACGGACAAAAGAAACACAGACAGAGACGCAGGAAGAAACATCACCTCCTTGGTGGAGACAATGAAGGGAAGTACCTTGTCAGTGCATTAAAATGTTGCTAAAAATAAAGCTGATAAACACTGAATCATAATAGACTAAAGCAGGTGACAAGTCATAACTCATTTGTTTATTAAGAGCAGCATCATACAGGCAGGGTCAAACTGAACAATAAGCGATCCTATCAAGATATAACTGTGATAACACGGAAGAATAACAAGAGCGACACTCAACACATCAGAGTCTGTATTCCCATGATGTGGCCCTCAGGAACAGAAAGTTGAGGAGATATAAAGAGAGTGTTTCCATCGGGCTGGGGTCCCGGACAGCAGGCCACGACCCGTCTATCTTGATCTCGGGCCTCTTTTCTTTTTCACAAGCTACGGGGGACACACACACACACAGAGAAGTGTCATTTATCATTCGACTTTCAAATGAGAAGATTAGAAACGCCAAGTCAGAGGGCCTCGCATGTCCGCCTACCTCCTGGTACTGATCGTTCGGGGCTGCGTTGCTCACTTCATTCGGAACAAGACGTTTTCTATCAGAGCCTGAGGAGAAACGAATGTTATTAACACAGAGCAGAGATGTCTAGAAATAGCTTGTGTTCAGCTGTGTAATGCATCAACTCCAATCACAGCCCATTACAGCAACATATCAAACACATCGAGATAGATAGATAGATAGATAGATAGATAGATAGATAGATAGATAGATAGATAGATAGATAGATAGATAGATAGATAGATAGATGGATAGATGGATAGATAGAGAGGGGGGGGACGGACGGACGGACGGACGGACGGACGGACGGACGGATAGATTTACTTTTCTTCTCGGAGATGATTTCACTGATCCGATCCTGACGCGCAACCAGATAAACGGACACTCCAATCACAATGAAAGCCACCAGGTTTCCCACAGCGAGGCCCGTCATTGAAGCCGGGTCGAGCTCCACACAGTTTTCACAGGCTGGACAAACACAAACACAAATGTGACATGTGACGATCACTCTCAAGATATACTGCAGCGATAACGATGCCAGTAAGGTCAGAGTTGATACAGGCACAGGGCAGGAACTTACTCCGAAACTTCACAAAGATCCTTGCTTTACTGTCACATTTGTACTCGCCGCTGTTCTCATCTTTGTATTGCAATGGAAATGTAACATCATTTCCCTGTGCTGTTACAACTTCGTTTCCATCGCTACAGGAAATCTTATAGCCTCCAGAGACAGTCGTCACGTATATCTCAGACGCTGCTCTTGAAACTGAGGAAGAAAATTAAGAACTATGTTAGTGAACTGCTTATATCAAGGATAACATCGTCAGGCAGGCTGTCATAACGATTCAGACATAGTTTCACACATTACAACTGAAAAATGGAAACATTTACCATGGCAACGCTGGCATCCTGTTAAATAATTCAGATGTTTGTACATGTATACAGTATATGTTTATATAACTATATGCATATATATAGATAGATATATCACAACTGATATTCTAAGACAATTTAAAAGCAATAAGTTACCGACGACAGACTTACCAGTCAGCGTCCAAAGCAGTAAACACGCAGGCAAAACGATCTGGTGTTTCATTGTGATTCCTCCTCTGAGTTCTGCTGATGACAAATGGAGACTTTTAAACGGCTGCAAGAGGCCGAGAACACTAAAGGTGCCATTTTTCTGCTCTCAGTCAACCACTTTATTGGACTTAAAGTAACCAACAGCCGAGGGAAATATGACATTTTTGGTTGCAATCGCAGGGTAGAAAGTTATTAGACGTGATCGTTCATCCCAACTCTGACTGGTCGTTTTACAAAAAATGTCTTATTACTGAGTCGAAACGCAAACTGTGAACATTGTAGCTCAGCTCAACTTAAAGTAGCCAGAACAACATCTTCCCCAAAGGACATTTTAAATAAAAGTACAGACCTGAAGACAAAGAGCTGCCGTGTCCCTGCTGTCAATGTATCTAGTTTCCGTGTGCGGAAGTGTCAGTCTGCTTGAGTGCATGTGCGTGTGTGTGTGTGCGTGTGTGTGTGTAGGTAGTAGGAAGGGAGTGTGATTGGTGTGTTTTCTTCTCAGCAGCAGGCTTTGTTGACTTCTGACTCCATGACACCATCTTACAAAGTAAAGGTTTAACTACAAGCTTTCATCTGAGGTCCTTTTTCTTAACTTGAGTGTTTCCATGTCACAACTACTTTACTATAGTTTACTACTGTTAGCTTAATCAAGTACTTTTGATGGAGGAGTGCTAATGTAGTCAGACCATTACTTCCTGCATGGCTGATTTCATTCTCATCATCATCATCATCATCATTATTAAGGACAGGCAGGGCCATTGACAGCAGACTATCTTCCAAGGACACCCTGTATAAAACTTTAAACTGGGTGTGTAGGATTAAGTGCATTTTCAGCAGTAGAACGGCTGTGAGTTGTTATATAAATCTTCTGTTCAACCTCCCACTTCTGTCAAAGCAGCTTCCACATTTTCTGAAGGACAAAAATAGCAACGTCTTCATACTGAGCACGATAATAAAGTCACTACCACCTTTATACTAGTTGATAGAATTATCAGTCTGGTTGCGCCGAGTGCTTTTTTTTTGTTGCTGTCGTTGCTTTGGGAGATGTGAAGAGCAGCTCCATCTGGTAAAACAAAGCCATGCAAGTGTTCAAGTGAATATTTTAATTCTTAAATGTTCTTCACGCTGCGTGTCCCAAACTGCGTTCCCTCTTCAGTGTAGTAGAGAAGCAGCAGAGCGAGTAGAGGAGATGCTCCCTCTGCACCACACTGCTTCCTGTCTGAGGAGAAGCCACAGCAACGTGACCTGAAGGTAACACCTGGCAAAGAGACACACATGGGCTAGGTGTTGCTATCTTCATGGGGACCTGTCGTTGTCATTATGTGTCACGACTGAATTGTAACCTTTACCTTTAAAACCAAATCTTAACCCTCTAACTGCCATCTACACTTGTAGGGTCCAGCATCTTGACCCCACATAGAAAATCGGACCCCGTAAGAGTAGTGGGCTCCAAGGTTTCAATCACCCCACACACAAACACACATTATAGTTCTCCTGCACCTGCATCATGCACAGCAGCGTGCCTCCAACACACACCCATTTAATGACTACCAGTAAATCCTCTTTATCCGTCCTTCCGTTCGCTCTACCGTCGTGTTGCAGGGTCGTGGGGAGGCGGAGCCAATCCCAGCTGACATTGGGAGAGACGTGGGGTACAAACAGTACATGCACTTAGACTGGTCGCCCGTCATTCACATGGGATGACACATAGAGACAGAAAACCCTTCACACTCACATTCACACTTGAGGGTCTAAATCCTCTTTCTGCTCAGTCTCATCCGCACCTTAGAGCACCCCCTAGTGAGTGACAAGAAGTCCACAGCAGACGCAGTGTCACTTCATACAATTTCAATATTATCTTTATTAGACATCCTCGTTTATACACATATACATATGCATACAAATATACAGGACATGACATGTCCATATACAAATACATACTCAATATATCTGTACCATTTTATTTGGATATCATCAGTCGTTATGTAAAATCTAATACTGGTACATCATCTCGGACATTCGGACTTTAGCATAGAACAATGAATGCATTCCAATAATGCAGCAGGACAGTATGAGCACATGGGTTACAGGATGCCATGGCAGGACATACAGAATATGAGCATTTATTAAGTAGAGTTCATACTTTGTAATGTTGACACGACACATCATCAGTGTAAATACCGGAGCATTCCATTCAGAAAGACAGTAATGTTTACCGGCTCATGTTGGAGTCGTAGAAACAAAGTGACACTGCAGGTTCCAGATTGTTTCTTGTTTGGATGTTATGGTGTTTCCGGGTCATCCTGGTCCTGCTTGAAGGTGATGGACGACTTGTTTGTTTGTTTGAAAGAATGACTGGCAGTTGGTCTGTGCTTCTTGTTGCAGCTGCACTGTTAGAAGTAGTTAGGCATGCATATATAGTGGGAGGTCAGTCAGAGCCAGATCTCCTCACTGCTTGTGCTATTCACCTTATAGATGTAGCCCACCATCGGATATCTGGCAAAACCTAGTCGTGAGAGAACGAAATACAGATGGATGACATGATAAATCACCGCTCTCTGCTGTTCCCCCACACTGGACCCAAAGTATGACGGAAAAATGAAAGTATTAGTGTATTTCACTGACCTCTGGCGGCGTAGGCTACAGACAGATCTTCCTCCTCCTCCTCCTTCTTCTTCTCTCCCACACTGTTCTGCTGGGCGACCTCTCGCGCTATGAGAAAGGATGCAGGAAGGAAACATGAGGATGTAAGCCAGTGTGTTTACGGGTACAGGTTTTGGGTACTACACGTATGTACTACCTAGTACTACATGAGGAATTTTAGAAGCCAGCAGTGTTTGTAAATTATTTCAACAACAAATCCTGAGGCATTCAAGTTGTTGTTCAAGCAACCCTCAGATATATCCTATATATCCTCTATATCCCTGCATCTGTTTACATCCAGATGTTGGGGACTGGAGCCTGCAGGGGTCTGCTGGGGTGGAGTCTTGGCTGAGGGGGCAGGCTGTGATACTGATGTCGGGCAGCAGAGACATTGACAGGCAAAGTTTGGAAGCTATCATACCTCATTTTAAAGTTTGAATATATGTCAATCAATCCTATAAGTAGGATCAATACTATATGTACAGTAGTATCTACTGTATTACAACTGTGTATTATATAAAACTCCAAAACTGAAACCATCACATATGTGTGGATGCACTTGCAAAGGTAACAGAAATAATAATACGTGTTCACCGTCAGTAAATTCCCAGATAGTACTCTGCTGAAATTCAGATTTAATAACCACAACGTCAAATCAGCACACGACAGCGGCTGTATTTTGATTCCGGATATATTACATGTACAGAAATATCTGCCTGGTAGTTTTGTTGGAATCCTTCTAACAGAAAAAAATATATAGCCTGTCAATTTCAGGGCATGTATTTCCAATTTGTTATGTAATACCTTGTTGTATGCCTTCTTGAAATGTGTCAAACTACCTTTCTTCAAGGCGCTGAGGTCGTTGAGCTGCATGTTGGAAGGCAGAGACATGTTCTCTCTGGGGATGTTGGCCTTATCACCCTTCTCTTCCTTCAGATTGGCAGAGTTACTGTGCAGATGATATGAAGAGATACCGCGGTCGGATTACACACGTGATTGGTCTGCTGGAGTTATCATGATAGAACAAAGATGCTTTCATCAGTTTCTCTTCACTCAGGTTGCTGACAGGCAGATTATTAAGCGAGCTTTGAGGTTTTCCACGAAAAGAAGGTGGAGGAGGTGGAGCAGGAGAATGAGGGTGTCCTTCCTATAATAAAGTACACTCTCCTTGACTCACTATTACTAAACTTTTGATATCAAAGAAGTTCACGATGTGTGTCAGGTGCTGAATCACAATCTGGACATGAGACATTAGATCAGATTTTACACGTCAGAGTTTGTCAGTAGGATTATTGGAGTACTACTGCGTGTGTGACGGAGATGTCGACAAAGATTAGTGCTTCAGGTCTGAGCTGTGTGAAGTCTGACGCTTGAACTTATGTAACGGGTTTAAAAAAAAATGAAAGCTTCATGCTACATTAGCCACGACCAGCACAACACCTCCAAGTCTTAACTGACGGTGGCGGAGTTAAACAGACAGCGACACTGGTTCTGCTACGTCAACTTTGATGTTTCTTTAAAAACTGTCCATTGTGATTAGTACATTTTGTTAACAAAACAATAGAGTATCACCACTTGGGACCAAAAACTGACACTTTCTTCCAGTCTGCCATTCAATATATCCACATTGTATATGTGTTATGTGACTGATTGACTCGAATATCCAATGTCAGGAGTCGGATTTACCTTTTCTTGGTCATCAGAATCTCCACTGGCTCGTCTGTAACACAATACGAGGGGACATATTAGACTGCTGCACAGTGGTATGTGTTTTTTACTACGTTTGCTCGCTACTTTCAGATAGTCGCCAGCCCACTTGCTAAGCACACAAACACACTCTCGTCTCACCGAAGGACTTGCTCTTGTTTTTTTGCATGAGGCAGAGAACTATCAGACTGAGGATGAGGAGGGCCATGAAGGCCATAGCTCCTCCAGTCACTATTCCCAGCATTGGCACCTCCACACGAGACTGCAGGAACTCTGAAGGAGACATGAGAAGACTTAATTTAGCTTCTTAACTGTCGACAGTGGACTGTAATCTTTACAACGTGCCCTCAAAACTTTAGTCCCCTTTCTCCAACCAATGACCTGCCAGTGTGAGGTTGCTTTGCACCGTTCCCACGCTGTTGCTGGCGTTCAGTGAGATATTCCCTGATAGGCTGCTGAGCGTGACCCTCAGCGTGTGATTGGTCAGCCAGGGGTAGCTTCGTGAGTCCAGGATGAGAAAGTCTGAGGTGTTGGCCACCAGCTGGCCGGACTGGTCCACAAAGGTGATGGTGGCAGGCGGGTTGGACCGCACCAAGGCAAAGAGGACCAGGGAGAGGCCGGGGTCCGAGACTTCACTGTAGTGAGCATCGATGTTGAGGATCTCTGGCTGGACTAGGAGAAAGAAGGGAGGAACTCAGCCCTTTATTCACTGTATCAACAGAAAACTGCCTCAAGGAAATCTGAGGGTGTCATCTGTACTCACACTGGACATTGAGGGTGAGCGTGGCATTGTAGCTCTCTCCTGACCTGGGATCTGATGCAACACACACCAGCTCTCTGTCCCACTTTCTGGCCCGCAGGGAGAAGGTGCTGTTCTGATTGGCCCCAGGCCTCATGACCACAGAGTCTTCTTGTGATGTCATCACCAGGCGCCCGCGGTTCGGTGAAGACTCTCTCTGCTGCTCCCCGTTCAGGTACCATGTCAGCAAGGGCGGGGCACGGGGATCCCAGACGTCTGACTGGCAGTTGAATCTGTGTGTAATGTTCTCCTGCAGAGTCACAGCTGCCCGGTGGTGTCCGTCAATTTTGGGAGCAGGTTCAATTGTACCTGCGGGGTCAGGATTAATGTCGCTGATAGAATAGATTGTAATGTCTCCAAAGAGTAATTATTGGTGAAGATTATGTCACTAATACTGTGGGATAAAAGCAAAATGTCTGCCTCTAGTCCCTCAATCAAAACAAAAGACGTAGTGTGATGACGTGAAGTAGCTAGGGATCATGGGAGTTGTGGTTTTATGGGGGGTTGAACGTTGCTTCACCCACTAGAGGAGTGACAAGGATATGACTCCTTTGACAGGCAAGATTATTATCCACAAATATTAATATAAATATAAATAACAGAACTGTTACACATTACACCTTTAATTCTATTTCCTTGAGAGGTACTCCCGCTGTATGCTGGGACCCTCAAGGACCCCCAAGGGTATTTTAATGGTTTCCAGGGGTACTAGAACCCCACTTTCAGAACCACTGTTATAAATGACAGCGCACTTACCTGTCCAGGACAAGGTCAGTGTGTGAAGGAACACGACGGCAGAGCCTGATGCCCATCTTCTCAGACACACACACTCCATACTGGCCCAACAGAGCACCACACAAGCTCATGAACATCTACCTGCTCGGAGAGGAGAAGATTTGTTTAGATAAAGGCAACTGTGCTTCATATCGGGAATCAAAGTAGTATTAAATATTATATACTAGTTTCGGAACCAAAGGCTTAAATATGGGTTATAAAAAACAGGAGGTTAGATGAAATATGTTTTTGTTTATTTGTTTTGTTGTTGAGGTGACACCTTTTAGCCAGAGGATCAGATTTTGATTCAGGCCCCAAAGAGGCCCACAGATACAAACAATGCAATACAGACAATAACACAGCACTCAAGACTTTGCTCAAACAGACTCCGACATGTCTCACTCTCAGGCCTTTTTGGATTGATGGTGATTGTGCATTAACACATAAAAAATGCAGAGTGAGTGCCGGCTCGCTATGTGGGCCATTCGATATGTGTGAGCACCCTGGATGAAAGCAGGAACTGGGCTTCCAAAGATCCTCAAATTATCATTAACATACAGAGTTCACAAGGATATTCTTTTAACACAGGCACAAATGAAAGAAGGTGCTATGGCTACTTAGCCTCTGGTTGAGGATGCTTGACTTGCACTGACAATCACTGCAATTAGAGTCAGCAAGGGCTAAACATTACAGTGACTATCTACACACAGGTACTGCGCTTTCCAAGGCTGCATCCATGCATGTCAGTACAGATGTGTGTGCTTAAATACAGAACCAAAGCTCCCGGAAAACACACACACACAGTATTACCTCAGCCTTTTCTGCAGACGGTGTTGTGATTCAGCCTGCTGGAGCTCCATCGCAGCAGAGGAGGAGAAAGGAGAGATGAGAGGCAGCCCTCCCTGACTCAGTTGCTTTCCCATCTGCGTAACGCACTCACACACAAATACACACAAGGCTCTTTACAGCGTACGCAGCTCCAGTAGTAGCATCCAGTCACTGGCAGGATGGCAAGGCTGGCTGACGCAGGCAGTCACGCTGCCGCCACACTGAGGAGGAGAGAGTGGGAGGGAGGAGAGGGAAGGAGAAAAATGGGCACACAGCCGGGGAGATGGAGAGATGGAGGGAGTGAGGAGAACGAATGCAAGGAGAGAGGGAGGGGATGCACTGAGGTGAGAGGAAAAGAAGAGAGAAGAAAAGAGATGGTGTGGGGGAAGAGAGGAGACAGTAGGAATGGCTAAATTCAGAACATCAATCTTTGGAGTTAAACATGGGATTGTGGTGGACAGAAGAGACTCAAGTGTCAGATCAGGGGGATAAACAGACTTTCCTCTCATCCATCATGAGGCATGTTTCACTTCCCCCAGGCTGCAGAGACAGAGAACATGGTTCATGCAGTCTGAGCTCAATTATTTGAGACTGAAAAGTCTCTGCAGTGCAGCTGTGCAGACCAGAGCAGCAGCATGCAGAGCAGAGCAGAGCAGAGCAGAGCACTGCAGCCAAAGGCAGACAAAAGACACAAGCCAGTCCAAGTACAGCGGAGAGCTTCCTGTGTCTTATGAAGCTAAAATTGGTCCTTTTGTTCCTATTGTCCTCAATTTCCTCTCTGCTTTGAAAACATGTTGTCTATCGGAAGACAAGGATGTTACATATGTGGCGAACACTATTACTGCGCTTCTACATTCATTAAAGTCAACAGAAGGTTCGGACATTTCTAGAAATCACAAGGTGATGAAGCGAAGTGCGTATGTGAGACCATTCTAACAGACCGGAAGACAATACACTGCAACACACACTTCTTTATTCAGGTTTCTGACAGGACTGTTTGGAGCTAAGCACAAACAAGTAACTCCTTCGCTCTAACCGGCTCCCATTTCAGCGACAGAGCAAAGAAACCTCTTAACATTTGCTGCCATGTGCACACAATAAAGGTCTTAACTTGGCTAAACTGAACCGTTTGCAGCCACCTCAAACATCACCACACATCTAGTCTAATTGTGGAATCAGTTACATTGATAAATAGTACGACATGCCGTTTATCTCCTTAAAATGCCAACTCCATCTCCCTTATTCAAAGCTCATTGAGCTGATGGACAGAGAATGTGTCCTACTTCACGATAACGCCCGACTCTGTGCTTGTGTACAGGAGGCTTCAGCTTTCCATATCATACTTTTGCCTGCTGAATATTGGACCAGGATTGTGTTCTAAACTATTTGTGCCGTCACAAATCAGACTTTGAACGAGAACAGGGGAAATTGACTTTCATGGATGAATGTGCAAACAGTCTTCTGTTGTCAAACTCTGCACATACGTCCGTCGACACACAGTGAAGCTCAAACATTAAGCTGTAGGAACAAGACAAACACACTTTGGACTGGAGGGGAAGGTGGATTATTTAAGCAATGAAAGCTCTGTTCCAAAGCAGTTGTATACATCAAAGTTAACTTCTATTGGCAATGTGGTTGTATGTTCCCCTCATCCTGAAACGAGTGAGTGACCAGTTGGCTCATAAAATAGCAACAGTACAGTCTTACATTATGACCGTGTACATGACTTGAAAGCTCTAAACGTGTCCATTGGTTGTAATCAACTACGAGCAAGCAATGCACAAAGACACACCAATCATGAGCATTTTAAATAATTTCTTTATTTATATATATATTTATTCATCTCAGTTTGGTTGATATTCTTTTAAATCATTGTTGTTGCACTTTAGTATTTTTGTACTCAACAGGAAAGAACATAAAAACAAAAAGGCAAAAAAAAAAAAAAGAACCAATATGAAAAACAAAAACTAAGAAACAGGGGTGGAGCAGAGAGATGGTTTGCTGAAAAAGGGGCGGCTGGGATAGAGGAGGGAAAGCAGAGAAACGAGGGAGAAGGGTCAGTCTGATCGTTCGGAGGATGTGTGTAAAGCAGCTCTCTCCTCTGAAGCACACCCGAATCATGCGCAGTGCTTTTCCACTTAATGTTGTCCCTTCCCGTGCCCCCAAAATGAATAGAATAATAGGTCATGTCACCATATTAGAAGAGATGGTGCCTCCAGGTTTAATTTTAGAGTTCCCATTCTGTTCTTCCATTCCAGTTGTTTCCTCGACACTCTCTCACAGATCTGTTTGGGGGTCAGTGCAAACCAACTGAAAACTGCAGGACAGATCTGAGAGGAGGAACGAATGAGAGCCACGGCGAATACAGAGGTGGAATGGAAACTGTATTCTTCCGCCCAGTGAGACTCACCCTCTGCTGGCAGATACGGATCGAGTTTGGAAGTAAACAAAAAAAAAAAATGCATAAGATGAAGTTATCTTCAGTGTGCTGTAGTCTCCATCCGGCTGTGCTTTAGCCAGACTCAGCTTAGGACACCAAGTAGAGACCTTTGTAGACAAGTTTAAGGTGTGCAAGCAAAAGCTTGAATTCATCTGCTATGGAAGTCCAATTCAAACAATTAATCTGCTATAGTCGCCTACTGAAATGCTTCCCTTTTATGGATCGGAGGCGAATCCAGGTGTGTTTAACGACGCCGGGGTCCATAAAGTGTTGAAATGAAACGCACCTCTTCCATCTTCCATTCCAAGCTAAGCAGAACTGAAGCGAGGGGGTTAAAAAGGAGGGAGTTGTGGAATAGTTCATGTGGTAGTCGATTCCTCCGTGTTGTCATTGTGACAAGGTTAGCTTAGGATGAAGGGTCATGTCCGTAACGTGTCGTCCACTCAGACGCCGATGTAGGAAAAGAAGGTGGCAGGGTCACAGCAGATAGGTAGGGCAGCAAGGGATGAAGAAGTGGGTTTGTCCGTCTCCAAACTTGTGATGTTTTGGATGATATGTCAGCTATTTTACAAGTTATTCCCTTTGATTTTTGTGTTTTTTGAATATCAAGTCTCTGTAGCACCCGAACCGACCCAGACAAAGCCCAAAGCCTGACCCTGTATAGCCTGCCACGACTACCCCATGAACAGAAACAGGCCCAACATCAACAAGAATGACAGTCACAACATCAACAAATGAAATGATACTTTAAAAAGCAACACAAAATAATTACTCCCCTCATATTCAAGTGTCTCGATATAATAATATTTAAACAAATAAGAACAATCTTTTTAACGACACAGAAAGAGCCTTGTCTCTCTTCCCTCTGTCCTCTTTTGGCTGGAAATCTCAAGGTTCATAAAACAAAGACCAAACATTTTGGAGACATCCAAAAACACAAATGATAAATGATACCAATATAAAAAAAGCCTCCCGAACAACATCTAAAAACTAACGAAAATGTTAAAAAAAAAAAAAAGATTTGATACAGAATATGCAAAAGCGTTCTATACACGGCATCACTGTACAAGGAAAGGAGCGAATGTCTGGTAAAACTACCCACAATGCAACACACTGTAACTGACATTGGAGAGGATGATGGCGAGATAGGGGTACCACGGGTTGGGGAAAGTTGGGGGTTGGGGATCACAAGGCAAGGAGGCAAGAGAGGCGAGGGGGAGGAAGCAGACATATGGATAGCTTTAACTGAAAGTGCAGAATTACTTGATAAAAAAAATGTTGTCTTCCTTGCAACAAAGATCTGTTTTTCCTTTAATAATAATATTCATTATAATAAAACTTCTTTTACAGAAAACAGTAATAACAATAAGAGTAACAATATTGACCATAATGCCTTAAAAGGACATTAGCAATAAAAAATGAGTTTAAAATAAAATGAAAAAAACAACGTTTCAGAACAAACAAGAAAAGAAAAAAAAAATACAATGATAGAGCTGGTTTGGCCTGTGCGATGACACTGAGCTCCATCTTTGGAGAGTGCTTTTGTTGCCCAGTTGAAGCCTGACCCAAAACACCCGCCACCTGGCTGATGGGGCCACCACTGCTGAGAGTACAGCCCGCTCCGGAATGATCTGCTGTAGGCCAGCAGGAGGGGTGCAAGGGGAAGAGCGGACTGAAACCCACAGACATCGTTCCCCTCCGCTCATCCTTTCTTCTCGGTTATGCACACACATACACACACACACAAATAACGTGAATACTTTGGATTTGGGGCGGCAGTGTGTGTGTGTATCTCTGTGTTGTTGGCCTCCTTGATCCTGCTTGTATGACTATATCGATTCTGTTGGCCGATGAGGCACATTATGAAGTATGCAGGGAGGGTGGAAGGGGAGTTTTAGTTCAGGTTTGCTGGGGAGGGGGTGAGGAGGTCAAGGGGATGGCCAGAGTCAGAAGAGGGAGGAGCGGAAACCCAATCTACTCATGATAGGAAGTGAAAATAAGAGACAACCTGCAGGAATGAATGCTGAGTGTCTGTGCAGAAAATGCTGGCACTTTGATCTTTGAACCCCGAGGCCCCACACTATGATGTCTAGACCCACCCTCACTCCCCCTCTCTCATGCAGACTGCCCTCCCACAGACAGATGGAGACAGACAGATGGACGTAAGGTGCCCCCGCCTGGGTAGACAACGGTGGTTTGGCGTGAAGCTGCTCAACTCAAGTCAACACAACTCGGGATGCTTGATATGGACCGCTGTACACAGGATACACCGCTGTCTGCAAGAAGAGGCACAGGGAGAGACGGAAGAAAACAAATGCAGTTAATACTTTTTTTAATGGTTTTTATTTACATTATTTTGCTAATCATGTTGCATTTCACTTTATAAATCTGATTTTGGATGCATCATTATAGAATACGACGAAGACAAGGTAACTTTGACATAACATATTGACATGCAGCAGTGACACTACAGCAGTATGTTTGTGTGTTATTTAGTTCAACTTATCCCAGATTGAAAAGTAAAGCTTAACACTTAACACTGATGGTGCTTGTGTACCTGTGCTAGACCCCAGCCTGCTCCATGCTGTACTGCAGGTCAGGGGGTTTGTAGCTGAGGAGCATGTCACTGGTGCAAGAGGAGGGGTAGCAGGCTGCTGCATGGAGCTCCCCTTCGACATCACACACTGTTTGAGAAAGACATTTTATCACTGGCATGGACTCAAAAACACCGTCAAATGATATTTCAGATAATTGCATGTCTTCTACTGACCTGACTCTTCCCGCTGGCGCAGCTGCTGGCTTCCTGTCAGTGATGTCTGGCTGAGAATGTCTGACATGCGAGCAGAGCTTAGTGCTTTCCCAGCCAACAAGCTCATCCCAGACATGGGCTCAGTCTGGTTCTGGACAGAGAATGAGCCATTTAAATACAGAGCAAACCAAATGATACTTAATGAACGGCTTCTAGCAATCCAATGAGTCTGAACTTTGTTTAGATGACTGGGTATGATTACTGTGCGTCAACGTCTCCTACGTGCTTTCAGTCATGCAATACATTTGGTTGCTTCCTTCAGCTGTCATCCCACTAAACGGACTCCAGTAGCGTTGAAATCTAGCATGCTTTTGCTTTCTCTTGATGAAGTGTGCTCAGTGGTCTTTATAAACTAGCGGTGAAGTTTCACTCACATATGCATCATCACAGGTCTGGATGGTGTGATGGCGCTGTAACTGTCCTCTGGACCTGTAGGTCTCACCCTGGGGAGCTCGTGAATAGCCCATACCATTATGATCCGGCACCTCCATGGCCTGTCCCGGGGGTCTACACTCGACATGTTCAGTGTCTGACAGGAAATATTTGGTATATGAATGTACTGATGCCAATCTTAATGTCAGACAAAGTACACAAAGTTCTAGCGCTACTATGTGGAAAGCAGGCTTTACCTCTAGTTGCCGAAGGACTTCTTATGAAGCCATGCCTTTGTGTAGGGGAGCTGAAGGGCGGGGTTCCTCCTTGGGGAGGCCCTAGGAGCTCATGACCTTCCCCTGCCTTGGCCAGCAGGCCTTCATGTGTGTGGTGGTAGCCAGCTGGCACCTCATCCTCCTCCATGCTCTCTGAATGAGGCAAGCTAGGACAAGGCGCCTGGGGTGGGTGTTGCTGCGGCTGTACCTCTGGGGGTCGGATCTGGAGGAGGTGGTGGTAGTGTTGGCCTCCCGAGGCACCTTGCGATGCCAGTGGATCCAAGCTCTCACCTTGGCTCAGCTGGCGCAGAAGCAGCATCTCTCCGTACTCCTGGGATGTACCACTAGGTGGTGTGGTTGGGGCGGGACACAACCGGGCGCTGTGCCTCTTCAGCAGAGCAGCCAGGTCCTGGGGCGGCAGCCTTGGGTCTGCATGGCCTGTTAAAGAGTGGCGGGGGGACAGGAGGCCCTGGAGAGTGGGGGTTACATGCTGTTGTGGGGGGCGGTAGTCCAACGGAGTGGGGGAGAGCAGGGCCTGCTGTAGTGTAGATGGGGGGCCATAGCTGCTGGTTCCCACCGCCCCGCTCTGGTAACCATCCAGGCCAGGGACTTTGAGGGAGGCTCCCTGCAGGTAAGGGCTGTAGGAGCCAACCACTCCAGAGGTGCCCCGGGAGGCTGCATCCCCAGAGAAAAGGTGGGGATTGAACTGGGCATGTTCATAAGCCGATGTAAAGCGGCCAAGGCTACGACTGGATTGAAGGAAGGAAGGAAGTAAGGAAGGCAGACTATAATTAGTAACTTGTCCAACAGGAACACTTCATCTTTCAGCTTTCAACAATCTACAGCAGGCCTTCATCACATCACTGCAGACAGGTAAACTATAAAAGCACTTCAGGTTCAAGTCTTCACTGAGAGGTGTGAAGTCCCTTCCAAAGGCCAAATGTTGATTCAACGTGAATGGGAAGATGAGTAGACATTCTCTCAGTGAAGGGACTTCTCTTACAGGTGGGTACTTGTGGCAGGACGTCAGGGTTACAGTGAAAAAAACGACTGATCTCCTACTCCAACTGTTGGAAACTCAATATGTATTTCAAGAAAGACATACATCTGACCACTCACCCAAATACAATGAGGTGGAGAATGCGATGATGATGTCATCTCAGTAATGTCCATGAAGCATTTTCACTAATTGTTTTGTCAGTGACGGTAACTAATGTCCTCATAGTCTGCACTCGTACATAAAATATACTGACTGAGCAACAGTGTTATTATGGTCAAGCTTCAAAATACAGATTTTTTGAAATGTGTAAACATGGCAGACATGGAAAACAAAAAGGAAACAGTGACAAACATTTACAAATGATGTCTATGAAACAAAATGCATGAAGGTATGAGTTCTGAGATCATGAAAAGTAATGCGGCAGAAATAAAAGTAGACTGATAGCAGATAAAGAAGACAGAAGAAGTCCATTGACATTGTGGGGAGCTTTTGGCAACATGGTGGACATGGTGACTGGATGGGTGGGGGTCACCTGTGCGTCTCAGCACTGTCTGCGCTCAGCTGCTTCCCGAGGACTCTGTGTCCACATGGTGTGGACAAAAAGCTGCCCTGTCTCTGGGACCCACCTCCCAGCTCCACTTCCTGCACCTGAATGGTAACCTGAATAAAACATATAACATTCAATTCCACTAATATCTGCATATTGTGTCCTTACTAATGATTCTGCTGTCAGAGGAAATTCATTCAGAAAAATACAAGCAAGCATCAGCAAATACAAAAATCAACTGAAATAACCTGCTGCTGTTGAGGTACACCCCCCTGTGTCAAAGGGACGGTGGGGCGGACAGATGCTGACTGCTGATTGACCGGTAGAGACCCTCGGCCCGTTGGAGGTGGGCTGCCACCCTGGCCCTGGTACAGCGTTGGAGCACCATGCTGATACGGTACTGAAGATTGACCTGAGAGGAAAGGAGAATCTTTAGCCAATCAAACTTAAGCTGTGTTCTCTCTGATCCACTAAAATCTTACTGGTGGGGCAAAAGTATGTTTTCCCCACCAGTAAGATTACTCTGAGGAATTTTGGTCTTGAACTGCATGTTTTTAATTCGCAAGTTTTTAAGCATGCTTGGATAGTTGGTAACCTAAAATTGCCTCTTTATAATATTGGTTTATGGACAGTTATGGATGATTGAAGTATATCTGCTTCAAAAACAAAACTTAAAAGCACCAGCACAAGCTAGAAGGTAAGAAGCTTCCAAACACCCTCAGAGTACTGTTACTAACCATGCCCTTGCATTATGCCTGCAGAGCCAGGCGGAGGGCTCTGATTGGGCTGTCTGAAGAGGTGGTTGCTGGGATGTGTTGGCGGAGGACTGGATGGCTGGATACGCAACCTGAAGCAGGAGAGGAGAACAGAGAGATACGACAATGATGTAACACTTCTGTCGATAGCACTGCACCACACTATCAAATTCGTTGCTCATCATTCAATAGCTGATGAGTAATACATGCGTGTGTGTGTGTGTTTGTGTGTGTGTTCACCTCTGGAGCTGGTGGGTAAGGTGAATGGGCTGGCTCTCTCCATGGCCTAACGAGAGACCCTGCAGGTAAAGAGAAAAGATAATTGGACTTGGAGCTTTAATATAATGATGACTATGTGAGGCTAACAGTATGAGGGGTGCTGATAAATATCAGGTGTTCTACCCCCAGACTGGTTAGTTTTCATGCTTGCTTTGGATTTAGTTTAGCATTCGTATTTTGGAAAAAGAAGTATGCTGGTTTTATTCTAACTTTAGTATTGATTTAGTGTACTTTAATGTCCGCAAACTGTTGAATACGATGTCACTATGAGCCTTCGTAATGAAATATTATATTCATACCTGACTACTATTTCAAATTAGTCACATATCATTAGAAAATGCAATCAGCTTATCTCCATGTTCACACCTGGATTTGCTGGTGAAGGATTTGTTGCTCTTGCTGGTAGAGGATATGCTGTTGCTGGGTGTGCTCCAGGAATCGCTCATCCTGCTGGGCAGCATACATTTTCTGGAGCTGCTCACATTCCTGTTGAGAAAACCGGTTTGGACAGGAAATATCAAATTTACATCCTTACAATCTGGAGTCATAGCTGTTCCAACAGAAGTGCAACACTTAGGTCTTAATTCAAATACAAGCCCATCTTTGCTTTACTCTCATGCCTTTTGTCCACCTCAGTCTGCCAGTGCTGCAGTGTGACTCTCCTTGAGCACAAGCAGGCTCTATATATTTATACTCTGCTGCAGAAGTGAGTGAGTATTAGTGTGTTAATGTTCAACATTATGGATTTGTGATCAAATTAAAGAAATAACAGTGTCTTGGTAAGGTTTTGGGGTACCATGAGCTCCCAGATAAGCTTCAATGCCTCTTGGCATAGATTCAAAAAATCTATGCAACTCTATTGGAAGGATGGACGCGGTCTAACACGTCGGTCCAAAATCTGCCATCAGTGTTCAATTGTGTGAATATATGGTGACCCGGCCAAAGCAGGATTCACATAACTGTCCCCTCTGTTATGTGAATCTGTTCATATTTGTAAGTCACCAGGTTACTAGCAGTTACAATTGTTGCAAATGGTAAATGCATAAGCATAAGCGATCTGAATTCATATTCTGCTTTGTGTAATTATGTGATTTCATTATCTTGTGAACAACAGGTTTGCCGGCTCGTCTGGCCAGCTACAGCATATATAACGCTCTGAGGTCATAAAATACTCCGTGAACCTTTGATTGTTTAGCCAGTATCCAGGTTAAAGGTCTTGTGTAATCTTTGCTTTTCCCATATTAACCTCTCACCACTTGAGTGTAATGATAATCCTAGTGCGCGAGTGCAGGCGTAATGAAGCACTAAATACAAACATGATGATTATCCTTCTGCCTACCAATGCCTGCTACTGGCGGAAGTAATCTCACTGCACGTGAGATGATGCTTTGAGAAGCAGCTTGACGTTTCTGCTGGTTATACGTCACCTTAAAAGTGACGGTATGCTGTGTGATTAACGTATTTGTCTTTACTTGATCTCAAACAGCAAGGAAACAAGTTTGTTCTTATCACTGTAAGCAAACACTTCTTTGCCAAGATAATCCATCTCTTGTACATGTGCAGTATATCAAGATGTTAATCAAAAGCCAGGATCATTCACAGGTGTTCCTTAAGATCGAGTCAACGAGAGGTCACCCAGAATCCCCCGCCTACACCAGCGTAACAATCCAATGGTTACGTCCCTGCCCCACCCATCCTGTTGTAAGCGAAGGTGGGTGAGTTAAATAAAGAGGCCTTCATTACAACACAGTTTGTTCAAATTGAGTGTATTTTAACATACTGTGTCGTAAGGAGTTATATCAAATACATATGATAAAGAGCGATGTACCATCTTGAGTTGCTTAATGAGGCTGCTGTTCTCTAGATGGGCCTTGAAGGCTTGGATGGTGGCAGCGCCGTCTGAGAACCGTCTGACAGGTGAGAAGCGCTCCATGGGGAGATGAAGGGTGTTACAGTCTTTATAGCTGGATCTGAGGAGAGGACCACAGGGAGCAAACAGAAATCCACACATAAAGACACAAACACGCATACACGCCAAGTGACGGATAACACCAACACAGACATATTCAGTCATACGGACACAAACGACAGACAGAGAAAGACACACCAGAGGCATGAGATCTCGGGGCAAACACAATATATCATAATAAAATTATACAACTGTGATACATTAAGTGTGTGAAAACAGAGCACAGTTTCATGGTATCACTGCACTTCATGATGAGGACAGCGAGGCATATCCCTGTTGTGATAATACATGTCACAGTTTGATCATCTGAGTATGTTAAGGTACGTTGAACACGTACCATTGTTTATAGTCTACATTCAACTCTTCCAGTACATGACATGCAATAATTTCTTACGATCTGCCAACAAATAAGCTTTTTCCTTAACTTACCATTGATGACAGTCGTTTCCCTGCTTAGTAGACAGTTTTCACAGCAACGTTTACATGAATGTTCACATGCTTCGAATAGATATTACAGAATAGATATTGATCGGATTTCATCACTCCATCAAGAAAGACAATTTCTTTAAAAATGGTAAGCAAATCAGCGTCGGCTTTCCGACAGGACTCCATGAACAAGAATGGCTAGCTTCAGTTCTCCGAACAAAAAGCTGTGCACATAATTGTAAATTAACAAGAGCATGCTTTCTTTAACAGGCACAACTTTAAATATCTCAAATCCCATTTGAGATATCAGGTTCTACCCACCACTCTGCCAAAGTAATTTCACAACGTAGATTAATGGTCTGAAGTAGTATCACAAGAAGACGATTCGTACAGGAGCAACTTTAATCACTACATCTTTCCCACAAAAACGGATCTTTCTTGGATTGAATAACAATGGTAGTGACTAAGCTTTGAACCTGTCACACGTCTCCCCTTTCCAGGTTCGAATAGAAGAAACTGATTCACCTTTTAATCATGTTTTTTTTGGTGGAGATAATGGTCAGATGACGCAGACATCCGCCTCCAACAACACTACTGAAAAAAAAATACTACTATTGTACTATAGAGGTGACTGAGCTTGGTGTGAGTGTGTCATCTATGATGTGTGTCATCAGAGGTGTGTGCAAGTATGTGCGCTTTGATTTGAGAGTGTGTGAGAGGTAGAGACGGACTGTTTTGCTTAATCAACCCCTCATTTAATGTTTGAGTCTGAGTGTGTTTGTGCATATACAGCTCGGAGCGGGCGTGTCCCCTCACCGGGTGTGTATGTCAGGGGCCCAGCCCACCCTCTGGCGGGGGCCCTGAGACCGCTGTGACTCTGCTGAGGGCTCGCCATGCGATGTGCTCATGAGAGCGTGCGTCGTGTGCCGCTTGCAGCGGTTCGCCAGGTACCTGGGCCGCAGGGAGGGGGAGGACGGGGATGGGGGTGGGAGACAGGAAGCAGCGCTGGTCAGCTCTCTGTCCTCATTGGCTACTGGAGACAGGGGGGAAGGCCCACCCCTTCCCTCCTCTGCCAATGGGTGCCATCATTCATATCATCTTAGCCAATCAGAAAAATAAGAGATAAGATTACACCATAGACTGATGTTATAGTTTGAGGGTACCCCACAACCCCCCGGGTTCCAATTTAAGGATTGGACCGGTTTTCATTTTAAATTTATTGGATTTGCAAGCTTAAGAGTTAGCAAAAGCTGTGTGAAAAAGAGTGAGAAAGAGAATAAGTTGGCGCTTACTGAAATGAGAAAGATAAAGAAGCGCTTGGCTTAAGAGTTTGAGAGATAGGAGGGCTGGATTTGGTGACAGGTTCAGTTTAGAACTGCAGAAGGCGGCACTTGCACGATGGTGAAAGGAGGAAAAATTGGGTAAGCACCACAGCAGAATGGCCACCTCCCACCCGAAAAAGCAAAGCAGCCTAAAGGCACTCACTCCCAGCAACCCAGGACACCAGCGAAGTCTACAGAAGGTGCTGTCTGAAACGGACCGGCTGGAAAACCTTTACCTGGAGCTCAGTACCTCAAATCCATGTACAAAACGTGTGCCTACCTTACATTACATCTTATTCTTTAAATTCTCACATAGAAATGTAAATAAAACTCCAGAACGTAGTTCTGGTATTTGATGGAGCCACTGTTGTATGTCCTCAGTCACATAGATTTTCTTTATACGAGCTCTAATATATGCATACTTTTTGTTACAATACATAACTGAATGTAGTGCTTTTCACTGGCCTGATTTATTTTTGCCATGTAAAATTAAGTATTATAATTAATGACGGAATTAGCTTTTTTGTAGTAACTAATAACAAAAATATATTGACACTATTACAAGCCTAGTCCTTGACTCAACATTGACTCAGAACCCACTGACCTGTTGTCACAGGCAACAGGCCTTCCAGAGTATCCAGTTGTGACAGCACCTCTGTTTAATTGATCTTATCACCGAAAAACTATCACCGTAGGTTACCTCTGCACCGCCTCTTGGTCTGGTTCTCCGTCGGAACCCTCCTCATCCACTGGAGCGACCGCAGGGATAGGGTGCTAGAGAGGCAAAGAGTTCCCTGGTCAAGAATCCAGCATCCAGCACACAAAGAAATCAAACGTGTCATGATAACATCGACACTCACTGGACTTGTAACAAGGGGTGAGGGCCCCCGGGGCCTCTTCAGGAGCTGAGCATGTAACTGAATGTTGGCCCCGCCGTCGGAAGCTCTTCGACCTAGAGGCCCCATGCCATTTAGTAACTGCAGAGTAGGTGGCTGCAGCAATGACTGCTCCTGAAGGATCAGCAAGAAAATATTAAGTTGATATTGAGTCTTTACAAATAAAGACATTCAGGCATTTCAGATTCCTGCAAGTAAATGCATCCCTTTCCAGTGGCTTCCTAATGCCAGATGAAAAAGCCTTTACCCGATCTGACTGACTGTACCTTGTACTCCAGCTGCTGTGTGGGCTGCAGGCTCTGCGTGGGCATGAGGGTGTGCATTTGGCCGATAGTAGGAGCCAGTGGGGGGAAAGGAGGCTGTGGCACTGCGCCTCGGGGGAAACCCGGCGGCAGTTTTTGTAGGTCCTCCTGCATCTCTGTCCTGTGGTTGGAGAAAGAATGACAACAAAGGGTCAACGGCAACTCTATGTGCTTTCAATATGGCAGAACCAGGATCATACTAGTTCTTATATGCGACATATTATATATAAAACATTTTTTTTTGTGATCACACACTGATTATTTAAAACGGCTTTTAATAGCTACCAGCTATTATATTTGATCCCTTCAGAACGTACTCAGTAGTAAAAATAAGTGCATTTGTGAAGCACTCAAATTCCCTATCATCATCATCAAATCAGTTAAGTGAAGATCCCTGGAAAGAAAATTGGATTTGTCAAAATAGGCAAACAAACCCACAGATTCTACTCATTACATTGTCAAAAATATACTTTAGTAGACCAAAAACTGCATCTGTTTATTTTAATTGTCATCAAAAGGTCATACCCAATATTTGTGATATTTAACACTGGTTAGCTGAAAGTAAAAACACTACCTGTGACACTGTGGCAATAAAGGACACATCATTAACTACATGCCGCAGAGATGTGTGTCTTACCTTTGGTCTGGTACCCCCACAGTGTGCCGCCTCATCGAAAGGTAGCGAGCCATGGCCTCAGGAGATGGCTCTTCCCCTTCATCACTGTCCGGTGCCATGCTGTCATCCGGCTATACAGTAATAAGACACACACGCAGCTTGAGTGATTCTTGAGTGTGTGGCAATGTATGAAAAGTGCATATATCAAGCCTGGGTGTATTAAAATATATATATGGCCTCAGCTGTATTTTATCAGTGTGTGTGTGAGTGTGTGTGTGTAATTATGTGCTGATTGGCTTTGAGACTGGTCCCAGGCTACATGGACAGTTATAAACTTGTCACTTGTAAATAGACACTAGATACCAAAAACTGGGTGTTGTCATCTTGACTTTTGATGCCAAAAACAACTGTTGCACCAGATCATGGCTGGTTGGGCTTTGGGGCTTTTATTGTGAATTAAAGGGCAAAGATCCACATGAATTCTGTGAGGCAACTCCATTACCAAACTTACCTCAACAATCTGGTTCTCAGGGTTGATGAGTTGGACATGTGGAACTGTCATGCTAACTGGATTACCCTGCGGATCCGTCTGCGCACACACACACACACACAGGGCATGGGAGATTGCTCTAATTTTCAAACAATCCTCTTAGAGCAGTGGGACTGGCAAATGTGGGTTAAAGCCAATCAACTCTGTTCAGTGGACTGACATGATGACTACAGCAGGTTACATGGATGAAAGTCATGTGAAACACGGGTGCCTGTTCATCACATTTTTCAGTATGTACAAACTGTATAGAATCAGTAAACTGAAGGGAAGTTTAAAGCTACTGACCGCCTTTAGAAAGCTTGGTTACAGTTACTAAAACTCTACTTAATGTCATCAAACCCTGTTTAAACGTATACATGTTGAATGAAACATCACCATCATGTTAGAATAATAGCAAGTAATTTACCTGTACAGTGTTAAGGGGATAGCTAATGGAGCGGGGTGTGGGTGGAGCAACACGCAAGGTCTTGTGTTTCTTGAGACGGTCAGCTAGCAGACTGTAGATGGCACTATAGTGATCATAAGCATCTGTTTGTAGGGACTGCAGATGGAAAAGAAGGATTCAAGTTTAAACTACAAAGAGTCTTCCCGAACAAAGATGATGAAAATATGACTTGAAAATAAGGAACATAATGCAGTTCAGTGGTGCGTTTGTGTCTGACCTGAATTGTGCGCTCTCGGTCCAGGCCCATCTCAGACATCGCTATCAGCACCTGCTCATTGATGAGCTCCGTCTCTCTCTCAGTCTTTACCTGCTCACACTCTGCTATCAACTGGTTGAGGTCGAAGAGGAAAGTGGAGAGAAGTCAATTGGCATTGCTAGTCAATTGGCATTGCTAGCAAACTGTCATGGCAGCAGTGGGCAATATGTCAAAAGTCACATTTCTACAGCCTTTTACAGTTTGGAGCATTTTAAGAGCTAGGTGAATATTAAACCTGAAAGAAGCAACATACAGCCATCTTTGAGAACAGTGGCTCAAAACACACAAGAAGGGGATCAAGAGTTCCCTATAAATCCATATAATGTCTCATACTAATTATAGAAACTATATCTCGTAAGGTCTCACCCGGTCAAAGTCCGGATCCGGGTCTACTTGTCTCATCCACTTGTTCTTACAGATCTGCTCCATGGTCAACCGTCTGCTGGGCTCCAGCACCAACATGTGTCTGATCAAGTACTCACAGTCTGCAATATCACAAACATACATAGTATTCCACAGTCATTTATTTGCCATTTTTAATAAATGTTTTGATGCTTTTCTGATCGTAAAACTTGTCACTAGTGAGCTCTGCTGACCGGCCGTTTTTTAAGTCTGCAACAGCGACTTCAATGATAATAAGGGAATAAGAGTTGAGTCTTACCTGTGGACATGAAGAAGGGGATGCGGAACTTGCCACTTAAAACACGGGCCCGCAAATTCTGTAGAGTGCTGCCGTCAAAAGGTAGGGCGCCGCACACCAACACATATAACACCACACCTAAGCTCTGTACAGATTAGAGTCAACAGGAAACACACTGAGAAATCACAAACCTCACAATTCAATTTGTAAATGATCAATACACTTTGAGCTATTGAGTATATGGGTTGATTATTGAGTATTTTATTACAAAAAGCACTTGTATTTTATTACAAATTAATCTTTTGACCTACAGAAAATGGTTAAGATAAATAATCTGCATTCTTGAACAATAAAAGATGATTGATTATAACAAGGCCTTAAAGCATATATATTCTACTCACCCATATATCAACTTTAGGCCCGTCATACTCCTTGCCTTCAAATAGCTCTGGTGCAGCATAGGGAGGGCTGCCACACCACGTCTTTAAAAGCTGGCCTCGAGAGAACAGGTTACTGAAGCCGAAGTCTGACAGGAGATGCAGAGGAAATGTTTATTCAATCTCATCCCTTTCATTGACAGAGTAAACTCAATAAACCAAGGTAATGCTTCCAAAGCGCATGCCTACACCCACTCACAACAAGACAAACAAAATTACCCATCCCGACATTATAAAGTACAAACACACACCTGCGATTTTGATGTTCAGGTTGTGGTCCAACAGCAGATTCTCAGCCTTCAAGTCTCTGTGAACTATGTTGCGACAGTGACAGAAATGGACTGCCGCCACAATCTGCTTGAACTTCTTCAGGGCGTCCTTTTCGGCCATACGCCCATGAGCAACCAGGTGGTCTGCACATGCAAAGCACAGTTTACCATTAAGGTAATCAAGTTTCTGCCATTTACTTGTTCAGGGCACTGGCTCCTGTGCTCAAGGTTGGTAAACAACAGAGTGTACAAAATAGAAAGGTCCATGTTATTCCCAAGAAACTGACAGGATCAATTAAGAGTACGTGAATGAATTTCAAACTTAGAACATTATAGACAGAATCTTAAAAGAATCTTGCACAAAATCATGTATATTGACACCAGTTTAATCTCAAAAAGGAAACCAACACAAAAGCAGAGAAAGGTGCTATGACAAAGGCAATCTGTGGGGGACTCCCTTACCGAATATCTCTCCACCACTAGCATATTCTGTAACCAGATAGATCATCCTCTCTGTCTCCATCACCTACAGACACAAACAAGTGATAACAAACAGGACCAACAGCCCCTCTGACAGCCCAACATTCAGTGATAGCAAGTTCACCTGTTACACAACAGTATGAGTAAGCACTTTTGGGTGTAAAGACTGAAGGTTTTAAAATAGAGCAAACTGGCATTTGTTCCGAGTTCATTGTATACACGGTCTATGTGAGAGATAGCCACACTTATTTTAAAAATGGCGAGATAGCATTTTGTTATAAAAAGGGAAAGTGGTGGAATGTTTGAGCTGCTGGTGGCTGCTTCAGAAGAGATGTTGGTTCTATCAGGTTAGTTTGGTGTCGATCCCCAAACAGCTGGAGAAATCTGGGTGAGGAAAGCAAATAGGAAACTCTCCTTCCCATTTGCTTTCCTCAAAGTTCTTTGAGAAAGACAGTGGTTGTACAGGGGAGCCGCCAAGATGTGCACCCATTAATGTGAAGAACTGTTCATGAATAGAAATGGAAGTAGACATTTTCCAGATACGATTGGGCGGTTGTCTAATATATAGGCCTTTCGAAGTCCAGTCCTTCCGTCTTATCACATTTTACCACAGTTGTCTCTTCTTTTTTTTCTGCTAGAGGCAGCTGGTTTGCGATAAAATTTACATTTGTAGTCATTATTTTTACTTCTATTCTGCAATCAACAACAGAGCAAGATGACACTTTCAACATATTATGTAGCCTACTTCTCTCAGGTGATTAGCAATCCTCTAATTCTTTTCAGTGTTTTGCCTTCAGCTAATGCTGTGCAGAGTCATGACATCGGCACTAAGAGGGTCTTTTGTGTCGTGGACATCAGGGGTAAGAACTGAGCAGAGATTCGTATGAGTTCTGTGTGAGTGTGACAGTGTGTACCTGGTAGAGGCGGATGATGTGGGGGTGTTTCAGCAACTTCATGATTTGCACCTCTCTGAAGATCTTTTTCAAGTTCTCATCGTCCAGCTGGGTCTTATCCACTATTTTTATTGCCACCTGGAGACAGAGAGACAAGGGATGGAGGGATAGGTCGGAGACAAAGATGTGATGAAGAGAGAGTGGGCGAAGTAGTGAGGAGAATTAGGGAGAATACAGTAAAGGAAAGAGTGGATATGGAAGACAGAAAGGAGGGGGCAAAGAATGGGGTGAAATAGAGTGAGGAGACAGAAGAAGAGACAAGGCATGTTAACCCATGCATAACAACAACTATCGAGTGTTTAAAATACAGACAAAACATTTACATATAATGCTATTGGGATGAGACTTAAATTACAGTCAACAATTCCAGGACATGGTCCCAGTGCACCGGCATTATTGCTGTGATGACACAATAGTCAAAGAACAGTGTTTTTCTCTGGAATACAGCTTGTTTGGTTAACCTGACCTAAGCCATGACCTCGACAGCGAGCAACACTCTTGCATAACTACTGAGCTCACAACAATGGGCGCAGCATTGTGGACAATGATGGCGTGTGACAGGAGCTTTGCTCTGCCACCTAGGAATGGCTGGACGCCTTTAATGACTTAATCAAGTGAAGCTAAGGGGGTTGCCAAAAAACGTCTGATGTAAATAGATGAGCATTAGTGTGTGTGTGTGTGTGTGCATGCGTGCGTGTGTGCGTTTGCGTGTGCGCTTGCGTGTGCAAGATAATGAAAAGAATGGATCTAACATTAACACGCACAAAAACTACATAGTATGTCAAATCCTGTCGTGGGACATCCCAAACTTTGTTTTCCTGAAAACAGACATGAAGGAGCAGCTCGTCAAGGCTGATTTCCTGTTGCAGACAGGAAGCGGATTTGAGGAAGAGCGAAGAGGAGGGGCTCCTGAGAGATCACACGGAAACATCTAACGATGGCATTAGGCCAGTTCAGTGTGTGTATGCTTGTGTTTTTTTGCGAAGTTTCCCTTCAAGGACATTGTACAACCGTGGTAAACATGATTTTATGTTTTGTCTTAATGTATTAATTTGCAACGTTTTTCACATGTGATAACACAATGAAAAACAGTTATCTCTTCTGTAAGTATATCTATAATTCAATTCACACTCTGGCCATGGATGTATCTGTCTGGAATTGATGACAGGAAAGACACACAACACTTTCCTGCTTTACATATTGGTCAGTCAACTGCATCTCTTTTACTATAGAGTTTGGATGATTGTGGGTACGACTTGACAACGGAATGAGGGGAAATTGAAAGATGTACAGTAAGAACTGATATTTTGCCGTCCTTCAATAGTGGAAATAGCTGAACCAGTATTAGGTCTAACTGATAAAGCTGTACATATGTTTCAAGGTTTCAAGCCTTAGCTCTACCCATGATACAGTAAATGTTTTGTGACTGTGTGTGTGTGTAGCATAGCAGCCTCGGGGTGTTCAGTCTGCTTTACATTCGCTAACGTGACTCTGGAATTTTCCGTCAAAAGATCTGGGTACGCACGCACACACACAAATAGACCCTCTCTCACTCACACACATAAACCACAGACAGGCCTGCTGCAATTAAATTAAGTGCCAAATAGCTCTTTATATCACAAGACAGCCGTATCTCCATTAATGTATTACATGTGCTTTTCGCAGTATCGCATTCAAACCCCGTGATTTGAAAAAAATGCTTAGGATGGGCTTTGCCTATTTCCAAAAAAGTTGATGCTCTGAATGGAAGATGGAAACACCTTTACACAGTTTTCGAGTATGTTTAGATGGAGCAAGCATTTATCTCACGTGATAAAATAAGAATGTCCACTCGCAGGGGAAGAGAACTGTAACTGTGTAATATTTGACTGTGGGTGCAAAAATCGGAACTGTTCAGAGGAATAATTGATGTGCATGAAAACCGTAACTACAGATGGACATTGAGTAACAAACTAATATCCAAACAAGATTTGGACATATGACAATAAGCTAATTCATTTGCTTCCATAAGAGATTTGACTGGAAGTGAAAGTGTCTAGTTCTGTAAGAGGGAGAAGCATCATGGCAGTACTACAAATATTTGCATATCGGTAGTACCATGACACTATTGGACATAAAACACATTACTACAGAGGCCATATTGGTTCTGGCAAAGCAATACTGTTTGTCTATCTTAATCATAAGGAAACATAAATTATCCTTAATAATGGTCATGCATGGTCTTCAGCACCACTGATGTATATGTTGCGGGCCCACTACCACATGAACATGAAATACCGCATATTGATCTGGGGTTTTTCTGATATATAAAATGGATAATATCTTATTTCAGTAGCAGTCTCCAGGTATTTCCCTCTCTGCCTCCCTCCTCTCCTCGACTAAGACCCATCTCATCGACTTAAAATTGGTGGCCAAACGTAGACCCGAATGACTCATTTGTAACAATTGCAACACAATACAACTTGTGAAAGTTGTGAAGTGTGAACAGTGCAGCACTCTGATGACTTTGAAGGTCCTGTTGTATGAGCATATGTGCCGCAGTTCCACAGTAGGAAACCCTGCAAAAGGATAAGAAGATGCACAGAACATGCAAACTGTAGTACTTGTTCAGTAACTCCAGGTACTATCAGTATTGTGATCAGAATTATATTTTACAATGGAACAATCACATTTATAAGATATTACACACACCTATTTTTCAAATCACTTGTAGCTTTAATTCAAGTGTACAGAACAATTCAACTGCAATATGGAGAACTGTAAAACAGATTACTGGAAACTGAAAGAGAAGGCCATCGTCCTACTTAAACAATTACACAGGCATGAATGTAGCTTTTTCAAGTTGCCACTGCAAGGTTTGTATTTAGATTACCCTCACTGATATAAAATGGAGAAGACAAAATAATAGAAGGTACGTTCAGTATAAGCACAAGAAAAATATTTAAAAAAATATTTGAATAAAAACTACCAAGTGTAACTTATTCATTGCATGGCTGTTGGGATGCATTAGTTTCAACTCAAACTCACTGGTTGTAAACTAAATAACCTGATTATCATTTCAAAACTCCCTTTATGTTCATAGTCTTAAATCATTCCTCAAGTCTCTCTATTGTTCACTTTGAAGGCATCAATCCATCACTCAACTACGATGATGTCAATCCAACACAGAGGTTTGGGTCTATGATGTAATGTCTACATCGCCACAGCCACACACACAAAGGAGTGGTGATGTGATGTATGAAGTTAACCTTCATCAACAGGGGATTTTAACACCAGCATTCCCTACTTAGGCTCTACTGTGATTCTCTAGGTCGATCAGGATCTTCCAGTCAAATCTCGCTGGACTTTTTTATTTTTTTTTTATTTTTTAATCAAGACTATACCTCAAGACAACTAAGTTATTTGGACATGACTTGATCATTTTTGATATGTGCATTGTGTTAATATGCGTGCGTGCTTACATAAGAATGTCACCAACATTTAGCCAACATGATGCCAGAATACACAGCAGGGATTTCCCGACCATTGAAAGAAGTTTGTGCAGCACTAAGCTGAATGACCTATGCTGGGAATCTCCACATTGTGCTGTCATTTCTGGTCTGACTTCTGTCCCATTGTTTGTTCTCTGTTTCACAGAGGGTGGAGCTGAGCTCGACACATGCACAGAGACAGGTGAAGTGAAGATAACGTGAAAGAAAATGGACTTGGGTTTCAGAATGGAATTCCGCAGCTATGTGTGGGAACATTTTGGATTGGGGATGAGAGAGGAGAGTCCAGTTACGTGACCAAATGTGTTTCAAAACAGCAGCTATGTAATGCCACAACACTACGTACCAAAAAAACATTGCCATTCCATCTGGCTTGATGGAGGGGGGGCTTGTCATCCTACCTTCAGCATAAAACAAAGGTATATAACACACTGAATTAAGACTGGTCTAAACATGATGTTAACATAAAGACCCAAGTGGCTCAAAGCGCTCACTGTGTGTGTGAGAGAGAACTGATGAAATTTCAAGCAGGGAAACTTGTGATCACTCTTTGATGTCAACAAATAGCAGTTGAGTTACGGTCATGTGCTTTTTTTTGCAAAGCATCACGTCGGTCTGTTTGTGTGTTTCCTGCTCACTTCTGTGGCTTTTCGACAGAGAAAAATAAAACTAATTTATTACTTTTTTAACGCCAACAGGCACGTTTTTTTAAACTGAAATTTGGGAATGTTACTGTGTCGTCTGTGAACATGTGTCCATATTAGGGGTTTAACTATACATGTATACATATTCAAGCATTTGTTATCTAGTAAGTTGATTAATCGCGTCTTGTTCTCAGCGCCACTGCGCTCATCAAGGCAGCCTGTTTCTATGCACGAGGTGACTATTGTCTGCCTTGCCCTCCTCCACAGAAACATCCCCGTCTCATGTGAGCTCAATAGTCGGCTGGCACTATACGCAGGTAGCTATGGCTATTGCTAGTAATGCCATTGCTGACAGACAAGAAATAGACTTCTCCGATAACCAGGAGCCTCTAAAGCCACCTTTGTTCCCTTTTGAATTAAGAGAACAATGGCAAAAGTGTATGAAAAAAATAATTAACATATACTGTAGGTGCTGCTTACGTTTGTTAGTAGAGGAGATGCTAGATACTAGTTAGGGAGGTCAACAGTGACTGATCAGACGCCACTCCATCACAGGCTGTATTGGCACTTGCCATGCCAAGCTACACACCACCACCAGCATTTGTGGGAAACACTGATTACATGCAGAGGGTGTAATGCTTAAACTACACATCACCATGCTAGGTAGTTCAAAGGTATAATTTGTTGTTCCGGCTAAACAAGCTAGCGCTTCATAGTTTTAATTCAAACCATAAGTGGCCAATATATCACCAGAAAGCCTGCTCCTACTAAGAAATAATAAAAGCCAACTTCCTTGGCATGAGCAAGAGGTTGGAACTCTTCATTTAACAGAATGAGATCGTTGCATCCAAAATCAGATTCCCCCTCCTGTTGTTACATTACAGAACGTAATGCAGCTCATGTATTGTTCCATTTTCTCCCACCACTGCCAGGTGAGGAGCACCAGACACGGATCAGAGTAGAACCGCAGCTCCTTCGCCCTACAGTGACTCACTGTCGCGTCTTGAGGAACAAAGTTGTATAAGGAAACAGGACAGTGAAGGGCTAGCTCATCAGCTTCGATACTATTTATCTCCTTAATTCATAGCACACACATGCCTGTTCATGTCAAAAGAATGGCATCATGGCGGCCCAGCGCTAAGCCTAGTTCTTACTGCTAACTAGAGGGTGTATTTAGCTGATATAGTGTCACATGTGTGTGTTGGTGTTGTGGATATGAGGTCACTGAAACATCATGCAGTGTCTCACACACACAAGAAAAGGTCAAGGCAGGTAAGCACAAGTTGTACCAATCTATGAGTACATTTCACACGTGCACACAAAGACCAGCGTTATGAGTCAGCATAATACCTTTCAGAGATGTCCTACTTGTGTGTTGCTGTGCAGTTGTATGAGTTTATGTGAGGAAATGACTCAACTGAGTGTGTCAAGCTGAAAGTACAAGCCTGGGCGACTTGTCACAGTTTCGAGACACTGGACATTACACATTAATTTGCATTTTTTTTTTCCTTTTTATCATAGTAAAGGGCAAAACTTACAACCAGTTAGTTTGGAGAACCAACACCTGACCAAAGCGAGGAGAATTTGGGGAATATTTGTTTGTGGCAACCAGTTTGGATGAAAATGCACACATCATGACCAGTGGCATAGGTAACGACACACTTGTCAAGTGGCTGTATTGATACCATCATGATAAACACGATAAAATACTCACTTCCCAAATAACGAGGTATTCCTAGATTAACCAGTGCAGTATAATACAACACCCCTGAAATAAATCATCCTTCATGAGGATTATAATGGTCAGTTTTGACTGAATCTATATCAATGTGTTCCCAATAATTTACCCATCCAATTTACATGTATTACGATGGACGATAGCATTAGCTGGGGGGAAAAAAAAAACATACACACTCGTCTTCAGGACAATTTGCTCAGCAAATGGTAAATCAGTTTCATCCTGAATATCAGAATCACTATAGAGACCAATAAGACATCCATGGAGCGACCCTTCTGCAACGAAGAGCCTTGATAACACACAGTCATATCTGACAAGTGCTCAAAATGATGAGAGCAAAGAGTTGCGAATTTTAACTGCCACTGTGTGTGCTGCCATTTACTGACTGTACATGGTTATGAGATACTTTTCACAGGACTTCGCAAGCACAAACAGCACATGCACACAAACAATTTGCACCAGTCTGGGCCTAAGACATAGGTGTTGATGTGGTTTGTAAGGAACGAAATAGTAATGGATTTAAGATCCGTCTTGAGTGATTACATCACAAGTGGACAGCTCTAACAAACAAGTATGAACAAACTCAGGACACATTTGAGGATGCATGGAATCGGCTCACTGTGACCACATTAGGAGACAGTCTGTGCTACGTTAAACGACCATCTACACCTAAATGAATGGAAACAAATCTTGCACACAGCTTTGCCTCTATCAAAATGTACATTGTTTTATTTTCCCGTTTTGAGTCTTCACAGCACCTAAAGCCCACAGAAATCTAAAAAGGACCTTAATTAATTAGAGACTGAATACATGAACCTGATGTTTAACTGAGGCTAAAAGTGAAATGAATTAATGATGAAATTCATTATATTATTACAATTATATTATCATCCAAATGCAATGAAATTTGAAAGTGCGTATGTTAAACTTTGAGGAGGACATGCTGTATGTTAAAGGGTAATGTGTGAGTGTGTAAGAGAGACTGAGGCAGTGTTAAGTTCATCAGACATGTTAACTAATGCTTTCCATCCTACCTGCCCTCATCCTCCAGTTCACCCCTCTCTTGCCTAAAAGCACCCAAATGGAAAGGGCAAAATAGGAGAAAGACAGGATAAAAAAGAAAGGAAAAGGCCTGCTTTCCCACAAACAGGTAGGTCAGGACATGCCACTCAGCACAATCTTTTGCAAATCATGTGCACACGATACGGAGCTGACTATACGTCCTTTCTCAATCTTTTACACAAGATATTGTTTTTATAGAAATAAAAACCACAGTTTCAATTCATCCCAGCACTCAACAAATCCTTTCTGAAAACATGACATAGCCCCATACCTTTAAGGGATATTATGTTTAAGAAACAATAAGCACAACCACAATTAGACTTTTTATGGGTACTTTATGTGGTCATCTGTCCCAGGCACAACAGACCCACTAAGTACAGAGAAAATGCCTCTTGACAGGTTTCAAGTAATTGGCCAATCAAAAGAAAGTGGATTTTTAGGAAGCCTTTAAGACTCAGGATGAACCTATGGACTGCACACAGGGAAAACATAAAATAACTACTGATTTTGTTTGAACAGTAAATCCTTCAAACTCACTCTAGTTGAGTCAGTGAATAAATACATA